>JAGFPH010007920.1:22773-39889 GCA_018207615.1 Philaenus spumarius | reverse complement strand
TTTTTTTTTTTTTATGTCATGTTCTGTTTAGATAATGCATTTACAGGTAATTTGTTTTTATAAATCAGGAATTTCGCTATAAGGTCTTGTATTATGTGCAAATTAATCTAAACAATGCTTTGTTATTCTTATTTTGCATTTAAACAAAACAACTGGTCAAGAAAAGCTATCAGATTTTCACTTTTATCATTTTGGTTTTGAAACAAACCGTACAGATTTTGTATGCATAATACATGTTTTAGAACTATTAAGTGCATAAAAATAGACTTATTAATATACACGAGAGATATTTGTCTAGTAGTTACAATACTTAGCATATAAGTCTGAAAGTTTTTCAGGTCAAAATGGTCTTACGCGAATAATTTGGATAGAACCAGAGCAAAGTCGGTTGATGTTAAAATGAAATGAACTATCGTTGAACGAATCGCAACGTTTTATTCTAGGATATATTGGTGTTTTAATGGGATTTATACTTGTTGATCAATTCAAGGAACTTGCTGGCAGATAACTGAAATTTATATATTCCATTTACAATAAAAAAAGTTATATAAATATTTTTCTAATTGGATTGATTTCCAATATATTTTCTTGTAATATTTTGTTTCTTTGAAAAATTTCTGCGAACTATGTAGTTAAATACTGAATGGATAACATTCGAAACGATGTTAAACTATGGATGGATGTATATTTGTGTTGGGAATAAATCCTACGATTGGAAAAATTGTATTTATTTTCCTTGTGTTCGTTTCCTTATTGAAATACATTGAATTTAATTTATTGTTGTTTATTCGTATACCTTTCATTCCCTTCTGCAGTTGAAATTTATTAAATTTCTTTTGTAAATACTTTGTTGTGTATTTATATACACCATCCCCATTTTTCAATGTATATACACATTGCATTTTGTTTTTAAGCAATAGCTGTTTATTTTAACACCTAACTTCTTTTTCTGCTGTTTTAAATACATTGAACTTAGTTTTTAAATAGAGTGTTGTTTATTTGGATATATTACCCTCTCTTCCCATAGTTGAAATGATTACGTTTACTTTTGATACCAATAGTATACCCTTTTAAAAATCGTTGTTTATTTTTATACTTTAACTCTTTTCCTCTCAAATTATTGTGTCATACAGCATCTCCCCTATACAGTATTATATTTTCGATAGGAGATAACACTGCAGCTAATTTGAACAAAATGCGACATTTAATACTATTGGTTTTGACATTGGAGGCTGGCAAGGCAGAAGAAATTTGAGCATGTGAACCTTTTCTGAGGCCTAATACCAAACTCAGACAGTAGGAGGCATTTGGCTTACAGGATTGGAAAGTAAGAGACCCAACCTCTTTAAAATTTAGTAGGTCCAATGAACCCTTGTCATTCATTTTTAGATTTAAAAACTTATGCTAATGAAATCCACTTTGTTCCATCAAAATTGGATGATGGTTTAAATGCTATACACAGTTTTGGATAAAAGTAGCTACACGGATCGTTCAGAATAGAGTGGGAAGTATCGTTGGAATATCATTCATACCCATAAAATTCTGCACTAAAGGGATCAAGTATATGTGCAGCCATCATCTTCTGTAATGTTTCCAAGGGCCGGATTTCCCAATAGGCCCGGGCCTATGGGTGCAAGCTCCCAGGGAGCGCACGGCCAAGAGAAAAACAGTATTTAAAAAAATATCTAGAAATAAAAATAAATAACCATAACTTAACATATTTTTTTAATTGATTACAAAAAAATCATTCTGATTTTGAAGTTCATTGGAACAAATAACTGTTGGTAAAGTTAAACTATTTTTCAACACTACACATCAACTTTGTTACAACATTGATCTCAAACACGGAAGAACTGGCTGTAGGGATGTCTGCGAGCGGTACGCACTACAAACGTGAGCTCACTATTTAATCCATAAAATTACTAAAAGTTTTTTAAGACGGCATTTAGTTAGGTATTTGTTTACTTTAACTTGTCAATCAAAACTACTATAAACACACAAACCTGAACTTTTTTCTTAATGAATATAGTATTTATACACTTTACTGATGCCGGGAAACCAATATTTAACCATCTTCAACACGTACAACATTAAAAACTTTCAAATAAAAAGTTCCTTATGGAGAATTACATTGTAAAGTGCCGACATGTTTTTCTCACCGATCTACCAGCGTTGCCGGATTGTTCTTGTTGTTTTGAAACGAACAGTTTAGGCAACTCATTCGAATTATAAATAATGTGATAATACGACGAAATATTATAATTATACAAATATTATAATCATACTGTTATCGGAAAAATACTGTGACTAAACAGTTTAGGTAAGTCCTCTAGTTTTTTTTTTTTATTCTAATTATATAAAGTGATAGTACGACGAAATATTATTTCTCAAATGAGGCAACCTTTACTATCTAGTTACCTTGATTTATACACACCATAATTAGTACAATAACCTATTGTTCAATTTGGCAACGTTGATTAATTTCCATTTTAAATACGCAGTTAAACGGTACTTCCTATTGTTTGATGCATTTGTTTACATAATTATGTTTGTTACATTATTTTCACATTTTCTTGCTTCGTGGATACTTTTGGGGTTCATATTGTTTAGTTTATTTAATTATTACATGTTTGGTGTATGTGAAGTGATTTATTTTGTTATAATTACGTCAAATATCGCGGAAAAGTCGAAACTTAACCTATACAATTTCAAGTTTTATTTCTTTCATAACTCCTACAAATATTATTTGCCGGGCAAATTTTTGTTGTTTCTACTATCAGTTAGGTGTGTTCTTTCATGTTATATCAAATTCCCTTAGAAATCGATTGACAAGCTAAAGTAAATTTTTACCTTTAGTTAAGCCCAGAACCAAGTAAATTACTCAAAAAACTTGCAATGATAAAATTGCATCGTGGAGTGTATAATTTTTTAATTAATGTTTTTGGGGAAGTAACTTTAACCAGACTAGAGGGCGGAAAAAATTATTGGGCCTAGGGTGGCCAAAATGCTAAATCCGGCCCTGATGTTTCCCCAAACATAATACTCCCTAAGTTGGTCTTGCCAGACTCTAAAATCAACATACATCATTTCTTTATATAGGTTGCACCATTAACATTTTTGCTTCAATTCCTTTTTGTTCTTCAGGAAGACGAAATCGCAGAAACTCTTTGTGAACAGCTGCTTTGGCGTTGATTTTATCGAGCAAATTTCGGAAGCACTGTCCTGACATTCTATTTAGAGCAGATGGGCTCGAGTAGCCCTAGTTTCACTCGCCAATGGTTTTGAGGTCCACGGCCTTCCCAAAAATTTAGATATTTTAACGTATTCTTAGAAAATGAGGATATCAAATAGAATAGAAGTAGTGTATTGCAAACATATTCTTGTAAATTATTTAGATAAAATTAACTTGGAGTAATACTTTGTCGAGTTCGTTTTACTATAGGAACAGTAGCTTCGGCGAAACTATCTTTCTCTGTGCTAAAAAAAGAGTAACGACGGGCAAAACATATATTGATAAAACTGGCTTCCTGAATCCCGTAATTTTTCAAAGCCTAAGACTTGTATAATTTGGTATTAAGAAGGAAATCAGTTCTACAAAATATGTTTTAATGATTTAAATGATGGATTGTTTAAATTTATGTAATAGTTTATTACGATAATTACCATAATTTATGTATATAAAATGAAGTCTATGTTTCGAGAGTATTTTGATACTACTGTTAGCAAGGAAAGGCCTAAATAATACAAAGTGAATGGCAAATATAAGCTTAGAGGCCTATGTAAAACCTTAACCTAAACTTGATTTAGAAGACTAAAAGTATATACACTAGAAGCTATTAACTCTTATAAAATTGCAGTTTTCTATTTTAGTTTTTATAGACTAGCTGGCCCGATCCGGCTTTGCACGGATAGACAAATCAAAGTTAAATGTATACTAACCAAAAAAATATATCAATAAATATATTATACTATGTATTTCTTATGGGGATATTTAGTAATTTTGACCCAAACATCCCACTAAAATTTCGAACTTTTTTAAAACCTTTCTTAGCGAGCACCTATGGCCCTAAAGGAAGCTACATACCAAATTTCATTTCAATCCGTTCGGTGGGTTTTTTTAGTATCTTCCCAAACCCCTAAAATTTCGAATTTTTTTAAAACCTTTCTTAGTGAGCACCTAGGCCCCTAGAGGAAGCTACATACCAAATTACATTCCAATCCGTTCTGTAGTTTTAAAGAAGCCGTGATTTAGTAACTTTGACTCCCCCCCCCCCACACCCCCCCAAAATTTCGATTTTTTTTAAACCTTTCTTAGTGAGCATCTATGGTCCTAGAGGAAACTACATACCAAATTTCGTTCCAATCCGTTCAGTAGTTTTTAAGAAATCGTGATGAGCCAGTGAGTGAGTGGTATTTGGCTTTTATATAGACACGTTTTTGACAGCTCAGTTATAGACTTCTATGCCTTGGTATTCCTTCTTATTTTTAGGTTAACCTAGGCCTGCAAGAGAAAAATTGTGCAAATAAACAATTATTAGTTGAAATAATTTAAATCAGCTAATTATTATTTATAAATAAATATAATCAGTATGTGTGGCCTACACAAAAAGTTATATTTTGCTGAACATTTTTGATTTACAGAGACTTTAAGCTTCATAAAATAAATATAGGACTTCAGGTATTATTTCTGATTCTCTTATTTGTGTAGGTTAGTGTCAGATTGGTGAGAGTCAACAGCTGACAGAGTAGTTTAACAGTAAAACAAATTTAATACTCGCTTGTACGGTATGTTTCATTGCAACATTCGGAACGAGCAACTTATTTGAGTGCACATTGCAACAAAAGTTTTTGCAAATCCGTGCTGCGAACAATATTCATTTATTATTTATTTTTATTTATTTATTTCCATATAACAAATACAAAGTTACAACAAATATAATACTATGGAATAGTGCCCACATAGGCACGAGGCCTGTGCGTGGACACGAGTCGTGCACAACATAAAATGTAATTTATGATAATATAAGAGAGAAAAAAAGAAAAAGAAAATTTGTTTAGTGTAAAAAATAATACGGTACAGTGCTATCTCTGTAAAGCGTGTACGCGGCATATATACTTAGAGAGCTCGCTACCATGCTGAGAGGGGTTAACGTTAAAATCGTTTAATTAACAGAGAATATTAAATATCAGAATTGTTGCCAAGGCGAAGAGAATCGTTTATTGGTATAGTCGTTAAATTTGGCAATACTAATCGGTTGGTTTTGATTCTTTTCTTACTCCAGTTAACAAAAGTAAACAGTACTGATATTAAAGCAGCTGTGGTTGGTTTTTAGAACAGCTGATTGATTACATTGTTGATTGTTACCAGTACAGGTTGTTTGTTATTACTTTCTTGTTTGAGTTAATGCAGTAATGTTTCATACCAATTCACAAAAGTATTTAAGTAGAGCAATGTTTTCGCTCTTGAGGAACAGGTCGTTCCAGTGGTTTGGTGTGAACTGCTGTAGAGTTTCAAGAACGATTTCACAAACAGCCGCCAAGTAATGATAAGTGTTGTTGACAAGTTCTGTCATACAGGCTTTGTATTGACTCAACGTAAAGGGTGACCAAAAATGGCCACTATGAATGAAAACCATGGGTAGACTTCTGTAGCCTCTAAAAATAAGCCCATACATCTTTGAAAATGACACATCGCTAATACGTCTTTGAGAAGAACGTTTAAAATCCATGTTGTATTCCCAACAAATTTGGATTCAACCTTTACTTGTAAGGTACAAAAAAGACTTTTAGTATTTATTCGACCTCAATGTGAACTAACTATGAAAACTCCGGGTTCCTATAAAATGTAAGGTTTTCAGGTAAAAGTAAATCAACAAGCAAACAACAAGTTTTCTTTAATTTCAGCATCCTGATGATCATAATATGGAGCGCTGTTATCATTTTAGGCATACTGGGTCCGTATTTCGTTGACGATTTTAACGTGGAAGCTGTTACTGTAAACCAGGTGCGTTACAAACAGGTCATCCTTAAACCTTTTGCAAGAGATCTGAAAAACTGTTTTGTCGTTGTAGCAGAAACTTGTAGTTCCAGCAAGAAGAAGGTTTAGCAACCGCCTCATTTCTCGAGGAACAAACTTTCCCTACCCGGCCTTTTACCACCTGACGCGTATGTGTGGATAATGATAAAGGAAGCATCTTCTGAAACGAGCCACCGACTACCATTGCAGATCTTTGTGAAGAAATAACTATACGCATCAGCATTCAATATGCTCTTTTACAAACATGATGGAAGATCTTCAACAGACCTACGAGTTGCCTGAACCATATGGAGGGTAGAAAGAACATGGGCGTCATCAGCAGTTTTTTATTGGGGAGGGGACACATTCCGGGGGGATCAGTTGAAAGGGAGGTCTGGGAATGTTGAAAACATTAATTCTCAAAACAGTTTTTTGCATTTCTTAGGTGAAATTATGTTGCAATAGTTTGTCATAAATTGAAGTAAATTTATAATGCAGTTTATTGCTTTACATCAACGTCGCATTCTTTCGCGTTGTTTTTACGATTACCTAACGTCATTTTGTTACTTTAACCCTTAACCTATTAAATAGTGATAGTAAAATAGTAACAGTAATGATCATGATAAATAATAATAATGAGTAATAAAAAAATTAATTTTGTGTTTAAGACCACACGGGAGAAGTGTAAACTTTTTATTAACTAACACAACTTATGAAATGAGGGAGCACAATGTCCATTTCAGAGGTATTTCTAATTAAACTATGTATCGTATTAACATTAACAGATTAAGCCTATGATGTGGGACAATGTGTTACACTCAAATACCCAACTCACATATACTAAATTAGTGATGCGATTGTGGCCTAACCGGCTAATGCTCTTAGCCTATGGGGATGGACTCTGCTGGTTCGAACTCGGCAAGACCAAATCTTTTTTCAAACAGATGGATTAGAGCGTGTTGCACTGTAGGAGCGTTTTACATTACGTGCGTTTCACAAAATGCACGGTGAAACGCGTGACGGTAAAATCCGATTCACCCCCAGCAACAAGAAAACTATATACTCTGCTATACAAACATGTATAGATTTTTTTTGGAGGTGGTGCGCCTTTAGAAGTTTACACTTCCAAAAATATATAATTCGACCACGCAGCTGAACCGCTGACGTGAGTTGAACAAATTTCCAAAATTAAGTTTATAACCCTATGTTTTAGGGTTGCAACCAACAATTTGGGAAATAGGTCTATTCACAACGGTGCTGAATAGCTGCAAAATGGTTCGCACGCAATTCCGAACCATTCTTCAATACACAATGTATTGCGTACTTTGCACGCCATTCCGCACATTGGGAGTATCTTCAATACACAAAACATTGCGTGCTTCGCACACTAACCCCCGTATTGGGAGTATCTGCAACACACAAAGCATTGCGTGCTTCGCACGCCATTCCGCATATTGGGAGTATCTTCAATACACAATGCAGTGCGTGCTTCGCACGCCAACCCCGCGATAGAATCCACCACATGGCTTTGAACCGGATACGTCTATGGTATTTTACGCTTTGATCGATTTTGGGGGAACCGAGCGAGCCATAAGGTTGCGTAAAAAAACAAAATGTGCAGAATAACATCCTACATTTATATTTAAAAAAACTCAAAAACAAATCCATTCTCGTAGGAAAAATCGCAAAAAATAGTTACTTCCGGTCAAAAAACGTGCTTCCGATTGCTGGATTTTTTTTGCTAACGAACTCGTCCGAGCGACGTAGACGACCAACATGTGTACCAAATCGGACTTAAAATGCGGCCGCTAGAGTGCGAACACACATATATATATGAATTTTAATGACACCCCAAAACGTGTTCTGGGGACCATGATCGATGCTCATTTGCTACTCCCGACCTTGGTCTTGCCATAAGTGCCACTGCACTAGCTCATTTTTCCTATGGAAATTCGCCAATAAAGAAAAGTAAAATACGAATTTGTTTCACATCTCGGATATTGAGGGGGACATAAACAAAAACCTGAGATAATGGGGGGACGCATACTTAAATTTGTGATGAAACTACAGTTTTCGGCTTTCTTTTATTTCGTATGTTTGTCAAAAAATAAAACTATTATAATTTCAGTAGGCTACTGTTTATTTTGGAGCAGTTTATATTTTGTTCGATAAATATAGAGTGGGGAAATGAAGGATGGCATTTAGGTACGCACCTGTTTGCAAATGTCTTTCCGGCCTTGATACAAATATAATAAATTTCACATAGGCTACAGACAACTATTATTTCCTTACATTAAAACAAGTCGAGTAACTTTTCTAAATTATTATATTTTAATAAAACCGGAAACCGATTGGTCAATCATAAATTGAACGTTACATGTCATGAGACATAAATTATAGTTTTCATGGTAAACGGGCGTTTCCGCTGCAAGAAGGACGGGATAAAACAAAAATGTGGGCAATAAGGCGCCGGATGTAGATAATCGTCGTGAAATTATCAGAATTAAATTTAGGAAAATAAAAACCCGGGAGATAATCGTGAAAGGCACTTCCGTCGTTTCGGGCTGATGCAAGAGATCAAGGAAATGTAAGTCATAGAGCGGAAGCGTAATGCAATCACCGGGTATCGGAGGTGTCATTCAGCTGGGCGTTGGGTGTCCGAAAAGTTTACTCTTGATGATTTTGTATTATTATTGAATCTTCATAAAATGTATTTATTAGCGAATTTCCATAGGAAAAATGAGCTACTGCAGTGGCCCTTATGGTGAGACCTAAGGTCGGGAGTAGCAAATGAGCACCGATCATAGTCCCCAGAACACGTTTTGGGGTGCAATTAAAAATCATATATATGTGTTCGCACTCTAGCGGCCGTATTTTAAGTCCGATTTGGTTCAAATTTAGTAGCCTACACATGTCGGTTGTCTACGTCGCTCGGACGAGTTCGTTAGCCAAAAAAGATCCAATAACCGGAAGCACGTTTTTTGACTGGAAGTAACTATGTTTTTAGATTTTTCCCACGAGAATGAATATTTTTAGAGTTTAAATGTAGGATGTTATTCTGCACATTTTGTTTTTTTTTACGCGACCTTATAGCTCGCTTGGTTCCCACAAAATCGTTCAAAACGTAAAATACCATAGAAGTACCCGGTTCAAACCCATGTGGTGGATTTTACCGTGGGGTTGGCGTGCGAAGCACGCAATGCTTTGTGTGTTGAAGATAGTCTACTACCAATATGAGGAATGACGTGCGAAGCACGCAATGCATTGTGTATTGAAGATAAACGCAATATGAGGAATGGCGTGCCAACCATTTTGCAGCTATTCAGCACCGTCGTGAATAGACCTATTTTCTAAATTGTTGGTGGAAACAATAAAACATAGGCCTATAAACTTAATGTTGGAAATTTGCTTAACTCACGTCAGCGGTTAAGCTGCGTGTTCGAATTATTATAAAGTAGTAAGCGATTGTTCATACAAACAGAAATCATAAAAAGCGTAAAATTCAATATTTTTTATTCCTGACCGAATATGCAGTACAACCTTTCGGTTCAACCTACAAGCGCATGAAGATTTTGAAAATTTCCATTTATTTACTCCCATAAGCTAAACAATAAAAATTGTATTGGCTTCTTACGCTAAGGGTTGTAATTATCAAAAAAGGTGTCCCGACATTGTGCCTTTGAAATAAAGTGATCTCGTCAGCGCCGTAACTAACGCCTTGGCAGTGCCCCGGAGCCCTATGGCTCTACTTGGATTTCTATGGGGAAATGTAAAAAAGTGTTTTTTGGACGACATTGGCTGAGAAATCTGTCCAAAACGACTTAATTGTTATAAAATATGAATGTTTAATGTCTTTAATCGAACTTTTACTTAATACAAATTTCTTTGAAGCCAAGGGCCCTAGACCCTTTTAGAAAAAAATTCAGTATTTCACAGCGAAACCTAGTGAAGACACTTCAAATTGTGTGTGCGTTGGGGTATAGAGCTCGGTTTTGCCCCAAAAAAAAAGAATCGCTAAAACAAAGAAGCAATTTGATGAACTGAGCGACGATGCCAAAATCTTGCTTCAAAGTGACAATCTTTTACCCCATGATAGACACGTTATGTGGGCAACTAGACGCACGATTTCAAGGAATGAAGTCGGTTTTTTTGAGCTCGTACAAAATTGTTCAACCTGAATTTATTTTAAAATGAAGCGAAAATGACATTCAAACGGAAGCCGTTAACGTCGTGAAACTATTGCCTGATGACATTACGGCGTGATGA
Source organism: Philaenus spumarius (assembly GCA_018207615.1). NCBI lineage: Eukaryota > Metazoa > Arthropoda > Insecta > Hemiptera > Aphrophoridae > Philaenus > Philaenus spumarius. The sequence continues at coordinate 29,607 of JAGFPH010007920.1, read as the reverse complement.
AGTTTCCTCAGCAAAAGTGAGAAAAAAGGAATTTTAATGGATGAACAAGATTCCAGTTTTGAATAGTAGCTTATCGTGTTTTGCTTGTAACAATACATTTGCTTTCGTTTTGAACTTGTGTGATACGGTAATTTCAAATCATGTCCCACACTCACTTGTATTACTTTCTTTACAATAATAGGCCTAATTATCAAAACAAACTTTAAACCTTTCTTTCCTTTACGTATTTTAATATCAAAATTTGAAACTAATTTAAGTTACTTGAAACTAATTATGGAACAAATTTAATGTAAAGTTGTTTGTTAAGACCAGTTCATATAGCCTAAGTTATGAGTGTAGTTATATAGCAGCATGATTGACACAGGTTACAGAGGTAGAAGGTAGGTCTAAATAATGTTGCAAGTCGTTCATCGTTTCAATATGATATTTTCAATTCAATATCATGTGCAAAATAAAACACTAGATACTACAAATGTGGTAAATTTGACCTCTAGAATGCATTAAAACACGTTTTTGGGGGTTAATTTCCCAACATTTTCCCCCAGACCCCCCCCCTCCCCACCGTGGGGGTCCCTAAAATAATCTTGCTCCAAGGCCCCCAAGTTGGTAGTTACGCCTCTGGACCTCGTAGTTAAACAAACTAGAATAGAGTCAGTGGATATTGAAAAAGAGTTCGGTTTAGAGATGGACATGTTTTTTTTTTTTTTAATAACGTGTACTGTAATGAACTGTTGAATCTACTTAATTCTTACACCATGTTTAAAAAACATTGCGAATAGTTTGGTAAATTCATGTTACGATTGAAACGGAAGAACTGCTAAAGGTGCGGCTATACATACACGTCACGTCACGTCCCGTCTTTTTTCCAGAGGTATGCTCCCTGTGTAATCAAATGGAGGTGGCTATACATACCCGTCACGTCACGTCCAGAAAATATTCGAATGCTCTAGAGAGCATACCGTGCCGTGACGTGACGTGCCGTGACGTGACGGGTATGTATAGCCAGGGGTCACGTCAAGCGACGTCAAGCGACGTCATTTATCTACGCTTCGGCTTTGTCCGAGCACAGTCGGGAAACATCGTTGGTATAGCTGAATGTTTTTTGACTATATTTTGTTGGCTCCATAACAGAGATAAACAAAAATATTGCACCTTATCAGTTCAAGGGGTGAAGTGTGTCTGTTCACCTGTTTCTTGTGTGTCGTTCCTTCAGTAACATAGTGTTTTGTTGTGCGTCAACCATGGACGACGAGTATTTGATAACTTTAGTGCAAGACTTCAAAGAACTTTTTGACCCTTCTCACAATTTATACATGAATAACGTAAGGAGGAACTACTGCTGGGAAGAAATTGCAATTAAAATGAATTCCACAAATTTATGAATCAATATAAATTTAGTATATACATTACTATTATAACTTTATAATCTAAAATTATAACTCTATTACTGCGGTTTAGAGGCTCACTTATAAAGTCAAGATAACATTGATAATAATAATAATTGTTTAACAATAGTTTAACATGGAAATATATTGACAGTTGACTACAACTGAAACTAACTTTGTGTTTCAGTTATAAAGCACAAAATACTGATAAAATTACAGCAAATTTATTGTAAAAAAACTAGGTTGGCTGTTTTACTTAATTAGTAAAATTTACCTAGGTCAAAATGAATCTCAAGATATAGGTATTAAAAGCCAAGATGTGCGCGCGCTACTTTTTGTGCCTGGACGTGACGTGACGTGACGTGACGTGACGGGTATGTATAGCCACCCTACCTAAAATGACGTTAGTGGACGGGACGTGACGTGACGTGACGTGCCGTGACGTGACGTGACGTGTATGTATAGCCGCACCTTAAGGCCTTATGTTTTGTTTCGTTAAATTATAATCGTCGTAGCGACTGCACTGTTTTATCTTGTTGGATAGAGGAAGTCCGTAGCAGTAAAAATTAACTTGATGACGAAAACTAATTTATTTATTAATCACGATTTCTCAAAAACTACTGAATGTATTGAAACGAAATTTTGGTATGTAGCTTCCTTTAGGATCATAGGTGCTCACTAAGAAAGGTTAAAAAAAAAATCGAAATTTTAGGGGGATTTTTGGTAGGTCAAAGTTACTAAATCACGATTTCTCTAAAACTACTGAACGGATTGGAATGAAATTTAATATGTAGGCCCTAGCTTCCTCTAGGCCCATAGGTGCTGCCTAAGAATGGGTTTCAAAAATGTCGAAATCTTAGGGGGGGGGGGGGTTTGGGCGGTCAAAGTTACTAAATCACAATTTCTCCAAAAGTACTAACTGGATTTGAATAAAATTTGGTAAGTAGCTTCCTGTAGGGCCATAGGCGCTGTCCAAGAAAGGGTTTAAGAAAATTCGAAATTTTAGGGGGGCTTGGGGGGGGGTCAAAGTTACTAAATCACGATTTCTCTAAAACTACAAAACGGATTGGAATGAAATTTGGTATATAGCTTCCTCTAGGGCCGTAGGTGCTGATCAGAAAGGGTTTCAAAACATTTGAAATCTTAGGGGGGGTTTGGGGATCAAAGTTACTAAATCACGATTTCTCCAAAACCCCTGAACGGATTGGAACATAATTTGGTATGTTGCTTCCTCTAGGTGCTCGGTAAGAAAGGTTTTCAAAAAAATTAAAATTTTAGGAAGGTTTGGGGGTCACTAAAAAAAAACACCAAACTGATTGGGATTAAATTTGGTATGTAGCTTCCTCTAGGACCCTAGGTGCTCGGTAAGAAAGGTTTTAAAAAAATTAGAAATTTTAGGGGTTTTTGGGGGGTAAAAGTTACCAAAAATCCCTGCTCGCTTCGCTTACTAATCCCTAAATGCATCAGATTATCGTATACTTTGATATTTTCACGGAAATTATGATTGATTAGGACAGAGGCACTTTAGATCGGGTAAGGGATAGTGGTGCTCTAAATCCTGACGCTTGAGCAGTAGGGCCAGAGTTGTGATTACGACAGAGGCACCTTTATCGGGGTTGGGTGGTGGGGGTAGCGTGATCTGGATCCTTTCGCATGCGCAGTAGAGCCAAAGTTTTGGTTAGGACGTACTTCGGGGTAGAGCGGTGACCTGGATCCTGGCGCTTGGGCAGTAGGGCTAGGTTTTGATTACGACAGAGGCACTGCTGTCGGGGTATAGTTGTTAATGTGATAAATCCTATACCAAAAATGTGCCAAAAATGTAACTTTTTAAAACGGCGGCCGCTGGTGTTTTGGGGTTGTGCACCGTAAAAGGTAAAAAGAACCCATTTTAGGATCACTCGTTTGTCCGTGTGACACAGTCGATTTTCTCCAGAACAGATAAACCTATCGTTATGACATTTCGCGCGCTAACCCTCGTTTGTGCAAATTATCAGAAGTAAAAAAATATGTTACTGTGCATTTTGGTTAGGACAAATTTTGGTAGCCCAAAGATATTTTATAACCCTGTCGAGTTGGTATTTATTTGTTACATAACGTTCTACAAAAACAGCACAGCTATACCACTGGTAACATTGTCAAAAAAGAATGTCTTAAAACTAAATTAAAATAATATAGTAATCATTTTAAAATGCTTCAACATTATTATGTGCCCTAGTTATCAACCTTTTTTTACACCTTTCTAATAGCCTCAATTCCTTAAAATAACTTAGGGAGCCTATTAATTATTTGTTTGCTCACGATCCAGAGTTTTCTCGGTTACGTTCAACTGATGTTTCGACAACTGAAAATTAATTTTTTGCCTCGTCTGGTAGTGATGTGAATGTTGTTAATTGAACAGAATGTTATAATTGCATTTTATAAAAAGTAAAAACTGTGAAATGTGCATTGATGGGATGGCAAGGGCAATAGTTTTAAATCCTTAAAAAAAAAATTCCTTTAAGGTCACTTACGGGATATTTATTTTTTGAATTTTGTTTACTCGTAACATTTGATAGGGCTTTATATTGCTACTGTAACAATAACAATCAACGATGTATTGTCGATATACAGTATAGTATATTGTTGATAAATAATGTCGAAATCAACTCCTATAAAAGCGAGTGTACAATATATACGTGAGTAACAATATAATAAAACAGCTGATTTCATTCATCACCTGTATTACTTAAACAAAAACTAGCGTAGATTATACATAACTTTGGGGTTACGTTTACAACTTCAATTATCAACATAAGTCTTGTGAAGTTGAGTTTTTTTTTTTAATATGAGTTAAAGAACTAAAGTAGGTTATAATACATTATAAGATTTGCTTTGAGGTTATAAAATTAATGTGAATACAACCTTTTATTATCAATATATTCATTTATACAAGTTTAAAGAAGAGATACCCATTCGTTTAACTTCGGAAACATTCGTACATCTTCGTGTAACATATAAACATATTCCATTATATTAATTTTTTCATTATAATATTAATAACTTTTAAATCATTTAATCTATCAATATGAAGTTACAAATGAATTAAAAGTTAATATTGTTATCTTTATTTAGATACTAGCTGTCCGATCCGGCTTTGCACGAGTAGAAAAATCAAAGTTAAATGTAGGCTATTAACAAAAAAAAAAATCAATAAATGTATTTCTTATGGGGATTTTTAGTAACTTTGACCCCCCCCCCCAAAACCCCCTAAAATAACATTTTTTTTAACCTTTCTTAGCGATCTCCTAGGGCCCTAGAGGAAGCTACATACCAAATTTCGTTCCAATCCGTTGAGTAGTTTTTGAGAAATCGTGATGAGTCAGTGAGTGGTATTTGGCTTTTATATAGTACCAGGAGACCGAGCTAAAGCTCGATTATAAGCAGGGCCTAGTTCGCTCACGTCAATAACTATTATTGCAAATTTTCGTGAACATCGTTTAGGTTAGGCCTATAACATTAAACAACTAAATAAAGGGTATGTTTATTTAGCAGAAGTATTCGTTGCCATTGTAACTATAAATAGATACAACATTAGGCTTACCTCTAATAAAATACAGTTTAAAAGAAAACAGATGATTATTGTAATGGCATTGAAAACATTTGCATCAGCTGTGCTTCGTTTAAAAGAAAACAGATGATTATTGTAATGACATTGAAAACATTTGCATCAGCTGTGCTTTGTATTGTTTAAAATGGACAAATTTCACTTTTTAATTTAATAAAAAGACGTAGAAAACGAATTTTCCCAGACTGGTGACCATTTCCAATCGATTTCTCGTGGCCAAAAGCCCCATATAAAATCAAAAAATCAAAAATCCTTAGACGGAGATTCCAGATCCATTTAGCAGACAGACAATTATCTCTCGCTTTATATATTAGAAGATAAGATATACAGAAATATAATCTATATAAGTAAAATTTTTTAAAAAATAGGCCTACAGTTTTATAATCCTTATAATTGTACACAATTACCGAGTTATAAATCCCCGTTAACATTGGTAGGACTAGATTAAGTCTGTCGTTTTTAATATTGTTTTTTTACTTTCTCACTATACTATAGTATAGAGAAAGTATTGTGATCGCAAAAAAATCGATGTTGAGATTTTTGTAGAAATATCCATTTTGGGACCCCCTGAGTCCAAAAAAGTGGTTTTTACAAAATGTCTCTATGTCTGTCTGTATGTATACAAAGCTAGAGAGAAAACTATTCGATCTATTTCGAACAAATTTGCACCAAACATGTCAATTAGGCCTGTATAGATGCACGAAAAAAGGGTTTTGGCCAAAACACCCCCAAAAAATCAGTTATTATTTTTTTAATAAAAAAACTGTTCTAACGATTTGGATCAAATTTGCATTATTTTTAGCTGTTAATGTACCCTACCATATTAAAAAAACCGCATCTTTCAAAAAGTTCTCGTTTAGCTAATAAGAAAATTTGATTTTTGGGGGGTTTTCGCCAAAAAGGGGGTTGTTTTTCAAAATTTGTCAAAACCTTTTTTCGTGCGTCTATATAGGCCTAATTGTCATGTTTGTTAAAAATTTGTTCGAAATCGATTGAATAGTTTATAATAATATTTATTACTTATTCTCCTACTTTAATGTACTATCTCCTCTCCTACTTTAATACAATTATGAAATCACGGTTGGGGTTACATACGGGAGTTGACGTACAATTCATTGTGTATTGAAAATTCTCCTAATATGGGGGTTGGCGTGCGAAGGACGCAATGCATTATGTATTGAAAATACTGTCATTACGGGGATTGGCGTACGAAGCACGCAATGCACTGTGTATTGAAAACACTCCCTATTTGAGGTTGGAGTGCGATGCACTGTGCGTCGGCCGCTTCTCATAGTGTTTAGTGTCAAGCTCACGTGTGCGTCCTTAGCAGTGAACGTGTTAATAATATAAATATATTTGTGAAAAAGTATGTGCCAGTTTCTGGTACCGTTTATTTAATTATATATTTCTGATGTGTATCTAATTAATCTGCCTGTGATTTTTAACGGGGTTTACTAGTACGACATAATATACAGTACTTTCCGTATGTAAAACACAATGTTTCGATATCGTTGGCGTTAATGCAAAATGTAATATGTTAAAAACCTTGAGAGAGGATTTTCAGGAGAGGGGAAAACTGTACAACATTGCAGTATGGAGAGAAGGGGCTAGATAGGCAATATGACAGCATTATGTTTTATTCCTTCATTTTTAACTAGCTGGCCCGATCCGGCTTTGCACGGATAGAAAAATCAAATTTAAATGTATATTAACAACAACAAAAATATCAATAAATATATTACACTATGTATTTCTTAGGGGGATTTTTAGTAACTTTTACACCCCCCCCCCCCCAAACCCTCCTAAAATTTCGAATTTTTTTAAACCCTTTCTTAGCGAGCACCC
>JAGFPH010007920.1:3225-20186 GCA_018207615.1 Philaenus spumarius | reverse complement strand
CTTAATATTATCGCTTTAAAATATACTAATATCCTACCCCAATGTATACCATAGATATTACCCCGTTCGGTACCACCTGACCTCAATTTTGATCCACTCTAAAGTGTTTTGAAAAAATAAATTTGTCGTCAGAAAATCGTAACAAAGCCTATAATATGGGTGTCAATTAGGACGTTTAAACTGTGGTATTGTATCGGTTCTATAGGAACTATTCGATGGGCGAACAGAAGGGTTAAAGTTTGGACCGGGTGCCCATTGAAGCGACTTCCCCTCAGTCGGTGAATGAGGGAGTCCGATCGATGTTACATTCACAAGGTCTAACCACCCCCGCTCCTCGCTCTAGCTAACCTTCTGCATTCATTCATTTTAATGTTCAATGGGTCATAGAGACTTTACTTCATTCAATTTGTATGTTTTGCAAGTTTAATTGTGGGATTTCTTATGTATAAACGTAAGGACGTTGTATACAGTAATTGTCATCGTTTTTAAATAAACAGTCGAGTGGAAAATTAAGATTTTAAAGAAATTACAAATTAGTAATATAACTCAATAATAAAGGCAATAGACATTCGTTGGAAATTAAATCTACCCAGGCCCTTTATGGGGCTGTTCACTAATCACCTAAAGTGTTTTCTCTGATAATTTGAACTATCTCTCCAAAATGTGGATTTTAGGATTATTTAACATTTTTCATAAGGGACCAGCATCTTGTCAAATTAAAAATAGTAAATACCCAAAATTAAGAGCGCTTGCTGACAACGTTTTGGATGGCCCTTTACAAAATTGCGGCAGAACTAGCAGATGTAAAGCCCTGTATGGTTTTTGAAAATTTCCCTTTTTTCGTTCTTTAAAAATCAACCCTTTTCCCTTTACTCGTGGTCTGTGTGTCAAAGTCGAATTTCTCCGGATGAAATGTATCATGGTTATAAGTACAGCTAACCCCCGTATAACCCAATACTCAAACCTTCCAAAATAATTTACTATACATTTGGAGGTATCAAAAAAAGAAAATGCGTGCGGTCGTGGGACCCCCGTCAGGAACGAAGTTCTTCACGCCTTTTCTTCAATTCTTTTACCAGCCTTAACGTCAACATACACACATAATTTTAATCTTTCAATTTTAAGTTTATTATTAGATTGTTTTTCATACAAATATTTACTGTTTCCATACGTTTAGCGTTATTATAATAAAGGCGTAGAATTAATAATTATAACATCAAACCTAAGATGGTAAACACAGTTAAATGTCCAGTCATTGCAAATAGGCCTACATTCAATAAACATAAAATGTTGGTTCATCCGTCTAGGTCTAACCTAAAATTATTGTGAGTATGTTGAATTTATTTCACCTGTCTTAACGGCAACATAAATACAATAATTTTAGGTTAGGCCTAGACTTAAAATTACTTTCTAGGCCAAACCTAAAATTTCAGCGCTTGACGATAATATCTGAACTAGGCTTCGCCGGACGGAACCGATCGTCTCTTAATTTAAATTGATGAACCAAAACACATGTTTCTTGAATGTATTTACATTCATCGCCCAACCAATTAATAACACTTTTTTCGTTACGCATCCCGCGTTAAGGGACTTCGTCCCAATATTTTCTGATAATATTGTATGGCGAAACGTTTAAGAAGACTTTGTTTGAGAATGTGTACATATGTCATCGAAATGTATATAAGGGTAGTAAACATAACTTATAATTTAAGTTGTTTAGTTATTGTTTTTGTTCCTTGTTTTGTGGTTCGGGGTTGTTATTCACTTACAATTTAAGTTGTTTAATTATTGTTTTTGTTCCTTGTTTTCTGGTTCGGGGTTTTTATTCAAATCAGTGAAACTTTTGTATGTTTAAAAAAAATTTTGCTTAGTTTTATGTAGGCCTAAAGTTGGATTTTTCCTTACAGGAAATGTTTTGTTTCCTGAGCTAATAACTTTTAAAATTTTACATGAATCAATTTTTCTGTTCGATATATGAATTCTTTGGACCTTTATCCATAAAAAAGCTACTGAACACTTTTAGATCGGGATATAATTACTAAATTTGGCAAATTTTTGGAAAAATGCTTGCAAAACGAAACAAATCCGGGCGAATTAACAAGGCCAGTTCTGCCGCTTCCAGGCTTAGTCACAATTAAAAGAGATTTACATAATATCTTATTTGATTCACAACTTATCTTTTACTGTCCCCAGGCTACTTTTCAACTTGCTCTTCTCTTGTTGGTATGAAGGCAGCAAAGACATTATTTTGACACTGGTCCGCAGATATATCTATCTCCGCGGATATTTCTTCCAAGCATCTGTTTTCATATTTTAAAAAAATTATCCTTATACAAACGGTCCCAAAGGATGATTTGGTTTCTGTAGGAATCTATTAATTTTACTTAATTTGCTTCTGAACAATCCATATTTAATCACAGGAAAATTCATATCTTGAAAAACAATAATCACATGAGCGCTGAAAATGACAAACCTTTCACGCTTCCGTCCAAATATGAACGACGAACATTCAAAGTGTGCGTTGAAAAAACCGACAGGAGATGGGTCGCCCTGAGCGGCGCGCCGCGCCCCGTACAAATATAACGAATTCGATGCGCACGAAAACGAACCTATGTACGCACCTTCAGAACCTATACCCCGCGCGCGATAACTTTTCACTTGGGACTTGCACAGTTTGGCAACGCTGCGGGTCGGCTCGCTACCCCATCCCACTTATCAAATGTATCCGGTTGGACGATGACTCACAACTAGGCTCCTAGTAAAATTACACTTTTTCTTCAAAACTTAATGAAAAGTTCATTATGACTATGCATCTTAAAGATAATTTTCTAACAAGAAATAATATATAAAAATGTTTGTAATCAGACAACTAATAGTAATGGAAAAAGTGTAAACTAAATATATTGTGATCGTTTTGCGGAAAAATTAACATTTAAATATAAAACAAATACTATTAACAAAATAATAAATTCAAAATAATATAAACTTTCAAAAATGTCGTTTTTAACCTGCTGACATTAAATATCTTATTGTAAAAAGTACAATACAAAGTACTTTTTTTATACAAAATGGCGGATTACGGCTAAACTAAGCCAAAATCGAAAAATGTTATACTACATTTTCGACTTACTTTTGCATGTAAAATCTGAATCTGCATAGCCCGCTACAAAATTAACTAAAAACTTTGTTAAATTTAAAAAAATATATGATTTAAGGCTAATTTTGTTTGTTGTAGACAATTACCAAGAAATTATGTTTTTGTCGATAACTGACCTACTGAAACTACAAAAAAACGCTACTGTCTGTCGTTAAAAAATAAAAATATTTTGTCTCTTGTAATTTTTTTGTAAAGTTAACGGTTTTTAAGATATTCCACGTTAAACATGTGTAACGGCCGCCATTTTGAAAATTATAAAAAATAAATTCTTTGTGTTTGGTATACTTGTTAATTGTAACATATAAAATGCTTATTCTAAATTTGAACTTTATATCTTATCTATTTCCAGAGTTACAGTGAACTTTTGTAAAAAAACAAAATGGCGAATTACGGCTAAACTAAGCCGAAATCGAAAAAATGTTATACTACATTTTCGACTTATTTTTGCATGTAGAATCTGAATCTGCATAGCCCGCTACGCTTTACTAAATCACCCTGTACATCTATAAACAATACTTATAATTGTCCAATTTTAATACATTTTAGATATTTATTATCAGCAAAGTAGGCCTATGACCAAAAATGTTATGATAAGAAATATTGAAAAATGTATCAGAAGAAAAAAATAATAATTTGCAATTTTGAAAGAGCCTTCTCAGGAAGTGCACCTGTGAGTCAGTGCGATAAGACACATCCGCTCGTCTCAACAGTGCGACGTTGCCGATACCATTTTCACAGTAAACTCCAAAAATCCCAAGTGCAAAGTTATAGCACGTGTAGTATAGTTACTAATTATCGATTTACCTGCACTGTACGCTGCTCCCCTTCCTTTAGTCTAACTGGTATAAAATAACTACGTCAAAGAAAGTAATTAATTCAAATTAAATATTGGCCAATTAGGGGGATCAAACTAATTTTGAAAATTATTCGTGTACTTCCTTATTTGAAGCGGGCAAAATATTCAAGACAATCCTTTACAAATTAATGGACTGCAACTAGCGCCGACTCCACTGAATTTTGGGCAAGTCCCTCAAATGTTTTAAATTGCAAGAGAACAAATTAATAAGTTGTACAAATCATTTTAACCCTTTATGAGTAATAATTTCTAATGATGTTTGCAGAAGCCTCTAATGATATATTATACTCCTTAGATACCTCAGCCTCAGCCTTAAGACTTTGTATGTATTTTCTATATAATATATAAAAGCCAAATCCACTACACACTGATCACGATTTCTCAAAAACTACTGAACGGATTGAAACGAAATTTGGTATGTAGCTTCCTCTAGGACCATAGGTGCTTACTAAGAAAGGTTTTAAAAAAAAATCGAAATTGTAGGGGTAGTTTGGAGGGGTTAAAGTTACTAAATCATGATTTATCTAAAACTACTGAAAGGATTGGAATGAAATTTAATATGTAGCTTCCTCTAGGCCCGTAGGTGCTGCCTAAGGATGGGTTTCAAAAATTTCGAAATCTTAGGGGGGGGGGGTTGGACTGTCAAAGTTACTAAATCACGATTTCTCCAAAAGTACTAACCGGATTGGAATGAAATTTGGTAAGTACCTTCCTCTAGGGCCATAGACGCTGTCCAAGAAAGGGTTTCAAAAAATTCTAAATTTTAGAGGGGCTTGGGGGGGTCAAAGTTACTAAATCACGATGTCTCGAAAACTATACTGAACGGATTGGAATGAAATTTGGTATGTAGCTTCCTCTAGGGCCATAGACGCTGTCCAAGAAAGGGTTTCAAAAAATTCTAAATTTTAGAGGGGCTTGGGGGGGTCAAAGTTACTAAATCACGATGTCTCGAAAACTACTGAACGGATTGGAATGAAATTTGGTATGTAGCTTCCTCTAGGGCCGTAGGTGCTGATAAGAAAGGGTTTCAAAACATTTGAAATCTTAGGGGGGAGGGGTTTTTAGGTCAAAGTTACTAAATAACGATTTCTCCAAAACCCCTGAACGGATTGGAACGAAATTTAGTATGTTGCTCCTCTAGGGCCATAGGTGATCGCTAAGAAAGGGTACAAAAAAATTCAAAATTTTAGGGGAGTTTGGGGGGTCAATGTTACTAAATCACGATTTCTGTAAAACTACTGAAAGGATTGGAATGAAATTTAATATGTAGCTTCCTCTAGGCCCGTAGGTGCTGCCTATGAATGGGTTTCAAAAATTTCGCAATCTTAGGGGGGGTTTGGACTGTCAAAGTTACTAAATCACGATTTCTCCAAAAGTACTAACCGGATTGGAATGAAATTTGGTAAGTAGCTTCCTCTAGGGCCATAGCCGATGTCCAAGAAAGGGTTTCAAATAATTCTAAATTTTAGAGGGGCTTGGGGGGGTCAAAGTTACTAAATCACGATGTCTCGAAAACTACTGAACGGATTGGAATGAAATTTGATATGTAGCTTCCTCTAGGGCCATAGCCGCTGTCCAAGAAAGGGTTTCAAATAATTCTAAATTTTAGAGGGGCTTGGGGGGGGTCAAAGTTACTAAATCACGATGTCTCGAAAACTACTGAACGGATTGGAATGAAATTTGGTATGTAGCTTCCTCTAGGGCCATAGCCGCTGTCCAAGAAAGGGTTTTAAATAATTCTAAATTTTAGAGGGGCTTGGGGGGGTCAAAGTTACTAAATCACGATGTCTCGAAAACTACTGAACGGATTGGAATGAAATTTGGTATGTAGCTTCCTCTAGGGCCGTATTTACTGATAAGAAAGGGTTTCAAAACATTTGAAATCTTAGGGGGAAGGGTTTGGAGGTCAAAGTTACTAAATAACGATTTCTCCAAAACCCCTGAACGGATTGGAACGAAATTTAGTATGTTGCTTCCTCTAGGGCCATAGGTTATCGCTAAGAAATTTTTTCAAAAAATTCGAAATTTTAGGATGGTTTGGGGGTCAAAGTTACTAAAAAAAAAACACCAAACGGATTGGAATGAAATTTAGTATGTAGCTTCCTCTAGGGCCCTAGGTGCTCGCTAAGAAATGTTTTCAAAAAATTCGACATTTTAGGCGGTTTGGGGGGTCAAAGTTACTAAAAAAAACCATCGAACGGATTGGAATGAAATTTAGCATGTAGCTTCCTCTAGGGCCGTAGGTGCTCGGTAAGAAAGGTTTTAAAAAATTCTAAATTTTAGGGGGGTTTGGGGGGTTAAAGTTACCAAAAATCCCCATAAGAAATACATAGTGTAATATATTTATTGTTATAATATATTTTAATATACATTTGGTATCCGTGCAAAGCCGGATCGGGCAGCTAGTTGTATAATATTTTTACCTATGCTAATTCTACACTCTACACCCTTCGATAGGTCTAGAATCCGCTAAACTGGATTATTAATATCTGTTGGAAATGTATTAAGGCTGAAAATCTTTGTCGCAATGCATCGAATTTCCACAGTAAGTGTTATGCATTTTTTAATTGTTTTTTTCACAATCTGCATTTCCTTGCATAATCCCATGGAATTCAGTCATTCCTTTAAAGCTATGTCCATTTATGAAACTTAAGCTTTTCTTTTGGTATCGTTTGCTTTGTGCAGCGACAAATCCGGAAAGTTTCTGATCTGGATCAACCAATGACCCATAGTGTCCCTTGATCTCTGATTTCATGTATTTTGTAAATAGTTTCGAACTGCAGTTTCATGTATCCCGCATATCGGCTCCGGTCCAATGAAATGTGTACTAGCTCCTTTCTACACCAGTTCATCCTCGTTGTCGTTATTTTGAACATCAAATGTACCGCGAATTAATTTATCAAAATAAATTCGATGCGATTTTTTGTTTCATCTAAATAAATTTTTTTAGGAAGAAAATCACCATTTCGCCTAGAGACCATGCAATAGTTATCTTTACATTTACATAAAGTCTGATGCACAGAGAACAAAATTAATAAAAGCTAAGCCTACAAGACTCAATAATAAAACAATTAATGATCTCCAAGGAAAATGTAATAAACCCTAGTCTCAACCTGTTTCGGGATCTCCAAGAAAAGAAAATAAACACTAGCAACTCTTGAGGAGCTTGTATGATTGCACTAGAAAAAATAGAGTAAGCCTACCATTTTAAAGGGTATCTTAAAACTCTATGAACGGCGTTATATTGTAACCCTTGCAGATTACGCAAAAAACTTGATAATTTCGTTTCTCTACAAAGAAAAACCTAACTTTTGAAACAATTATAATTTTTTTATCACCTTAAGGGGACGGCTCGCAGGGAGTCGGAGGAAAATCTTAAATATGAGCATAGGTCTAATTGTACATCAAATTAAAGGATTAGCTTACTAGAACTCAATGCCGAAAATCAGACATCAAAAGGTTCACACTTAACAAAATGGCGACCGTTTAACGTTACAATATTGGGCGTTTTGAAAATGGCTTAATTTTATTTATTGGCATGAGCTTTAAAAGCAAAACTCCGACAGTCTACACTGTACCTGATGAGATGCTACAGAGAGTTATGAATGTCTACTACACCCGCCTAGACTGCCAAACTGCAGAAGGAAAACAGTTTGAGCATTTATTGTAAAAAAGGTAAACTGATATGAAAGTTTATTGATCATTTTTATTTTTTAACATGAAGTAAAAATATATATTTTGAAATAAACATTGTTCCTCATCCTTTCCCCCACATTGTTCTCGTAGACCGTTCCCACTGAAGGTGATAAATTGTATCACTATCCACAAAAACTGGTCCTACTATTAGAGTGGATTGTCGGAGTTTTGCTTTTAAATCTTATGCCAATAAGTAAAATTAAGCCATTTTCAAGAAGCCCAATATTGTAACTTTAAACCATCGACATTTTGCGTAGGGTGAACCTTTTGATGTGTGATTTGAGGCATTTTAATCTCCTAAGATAAACCTTTATTTTGAGGTACCTACAAAACTAGACCTATGCTCCTATTTAATATTTTCCCCCGTCCCCTAAAGCGATACAAAATTACAAAATTTCTTCTTTACCAGACCCAATGATTACATAGTATAAAACCTAGATAGGCTATGGGAGACGATCGGTGAAGCCGGCCCGTTAGCGAGAATCTCCACCAAGATGGCGGTGTCGAGCATGACTCACCCTACTGCCGAACGCTTTTGGCGATTTTATAACACTATAATTCAGATAATGTGTAGCTTTCTGTTCTCCTTAACTAAATGATGCGAGCCTTGTGTATGTATTATTTTTACGAAATATTTTTATAAAAATGTGTGGGTGTTTTTGGTTTTTTGTATGGAAGAATGTCTGCACGTATGTGGATTTAATAGTGGTATTGATGTGTATGTTTTTTATCTAAGCTAAAATTTTGTACACATAAATAAAGTATGTTATGTAAAAATGTGGATATATATGTATGTATGGGTGGGTGTGTGTGTGTATATGTGAATAGATGTAACGATGTAAAACTTGTATATAGCTTATATGTACGTGTATGTTTCTTATCTATGTTCTACATGTTGTATGTATTTCATATATTTTTTCAAAATTTGTATTTAATTTGTGTTTTCAAAAAGTAATTGTGAAACTGCAGTGAAACATTTTAGTTTTTTTTAAATGTACTAAAAGAATATAGTTTTAAATATATTTCTGAAAGCCGTTCAGCTAATTTCTGTATTATTTCTGCCCTCATTTACAACTTTGTCGCTTACAAAACTTCTCTACCCGAAAAATAAAAAAAAATCTCACAGACCAACTTTTCATGTCACGATTTAAAAACCACATATAAGTTTTAACTTAAACTTGTAAGGTAAATCTATACTAATATTATAAAGAGGTTAAGTTTTTTTTTTTGTATGTAGGGGGTTATCTCTGGAACTACTGAACCGATTGAAAAAATAGTTTTCCTAATAAAAAGCTACACTATCCCTGAGTAACATAGGCTATAATTCATTTCGATAAGAACCTTTTTCATTTAAATATTTGTAAATTTAGTAGGAAAACATCCTTAGAATGATAAACCAACTCATGTATTTACATTTAATACCATTAGCCCAGTCGGTGTAGGTTACAACTACCAGTAATTTGCAATACGGCTGAATTTTTTTTTATAAGTACATTAAAGTATGTAGATTAACATAAAAAAAAAGTTTACCAGTCTATCGATTTCCCAAAGTCGAAAAAAAATCGATTATCATTTTTTTCGATTATCCTTAATATTTCGAGCTGGGATGAAGATAGATTAAAATAAAAAATACCACCGTGTAGGGGAGGTATTTTTCAACAAAAAACGTCATATGTATTTATTTCGTCCGAGCAATGGTTTGTCTGGAAAAAATTCGATAATGCAGGTATGTATTTTGCAGCAGGGGAAATCACGAAAAGTTGAAATCTCATTCATATATGAAGCGTTGGCTCATTCTAAATTGACTGAATTTTAATATATCGAATTTAAACTCGACATAGGAGTTAACATATATATTTTAAACATTTATGCTGAGTCTCAGCTTGTTATCTTGAAAATGACCCGATCTAGGAGTCGATTTCGATTATCGATTTTAGGAGTACCGGACCCACGAACTAATTTCAATCTATTCCAGTTTCGTCAATTTTTGGAATATCAACACCAAATTTGTTTTACAAGTTGAGTACACCAGTATAAATATTCTTAGTAAGTATGAACGATTTTTTTCTTGTTATTTTTAAAAACGAGGCGCTTGAAAATAGTCTTTTGTTTTACCTATCTCGTTTTAACTATAACACTTTTGGATTCAACGACTCCATTTTCGACATTTTTGAACATATCGATTTAAAAATTGGTACAGAAGTTAAAAATACAATTGTTTTTTGCTATACTTATTTTAAAAACTATATTTAAAAAAATGACTAATCTGCAGCTGATCAACTCAAGCGTTTTGATGCAAAATCTAAAAAGGTCTAAAATTATACTTTTTTAATTTACTTGTGCTTTTAAAAGTAAATCATGAAAAAGGTTTATACTCCTTGAACTTGTTTGAATATATATATTTAACTAGTAAAAAAACTTTCAGGTTGATATTTTGAAAATTTTTTAAACTGGAGCTGTTTAAAATGAATTGATGGGTCCGGTACTCATAAAATCGAGAAACCCATTAATAAGTCAAGTGGCTCTAGATCGGGTAATTTTCAAGATAACAAGCTGAGAGTCAGCATAAATGTTTAAAATATATATTTTAACTCCTATGTCAAGTTTCAATTCGATATATTAAAATTCGGCCAATTTAGAATGAGCCAACGCTTCATATATGAATAAGATGTCCCCTTTTAGTGATTTCCCCTGCTGCAAAATACATACATGCATTATCGAATTTTTTCCAGACAAACCATTGCTCGGACGAAATAAATACATATGACCTTTTTTGTTGAAAAATACCTCCCCTACAGGGTGGTATTTTTATTTTCCTCTATCTTCATCCCAGCTCGAAATATTAAGGATAATCGAAAAAACAATTATAATCGATTTTTTTTCGACTTTGGGAAATCGATAGACTGGTAAACTTTTTTTTATGACTACATACTTTAATGTACTTATAAAAAAAAAAAAATCAGCCGTATTGCAAATTACTGGTACTTTTGGTCTAAATTGACCTTTACCGACTGGCCTACATAGCAACCAATTGAATAAAATAACAGATAATATAGCTGTTTGCTCCAATATTTCCATTAACTGCTGATTTCAAAATTTGAAGAAATTATTTTTGTATTTCTAGATTTTAGGTTATGGTTTTAAAGTGTAGACCTGAGCCTTGCTGGTTCTTTTAACCATTATTATATAACTGGTGTTATAAAATAATAAGAAATAATTTAACTTGAACATTAAACATTATTTACCATCTTAGTTTTGAGGTTATTATTAATCCTACACCTTTGTTATAAATAAAACATAACATATGTTTTTAGAATTTTCCATTGGGGGTTGGCGTGCGGACCATGCAGGGGTCTCCCCTAGTTAGTAATAAAATTACTTGGCAGCTTTAAATTACACCATTACTGTTCAATGTTTTGCCTGCATGCGAAATTTCGAAATTTTAACTTCATCGTAAGTTGGTCAAACGACAGTGTATTGAAAAGCGCGCATTAAAATTTTGTCCGTATAAGTGCTGCTTTTTACGCTTCTATACCCCACCAAGTTGGCGGAGTTGGCTTCAGCTGCTGTATTCCTGTTAGTGCCCATGGCCTATCTAGGTTTTATACTATGTAATTATTGAACGGACCCCTCACTGCCAGTCCGGGTGGGTGAACTAGACGAGGGTCGTGCCACACTTCAAAAATTAGTTTTTTTGTAGAGAAATGATGTACCAAGTTTTGTTGCGCAATCTGCAGTACTGTACTTACAAAAATATAACGCCATTCGCAAACTTTTGAGACATCCTGCTTAATAAATAAATCGACCACGCAGCTGGACCGCTGACGTGAGTTGAGCAAATTTCCAAAATTAAGTTTATATGCTTATGTTTTAGGGTTTCAACCAACAATTTGGGAAATAGGTCTACTCACGAAGGCGTTGAACAGCTGTCTGTGTGTACGCAATATATTAGTAGAATTTGTTTCCTCCTAGTGGCCTCGCGAGTTTGCATCACTTGGCTTTGAACTGGGTACTTTTATGGTATTTTACGTTTTTGTCGATTTTGGGGGAACCAAGCGAGCTATAAGGTCGCGTAAAAAAACAAAATGCGCAGAATAACATCCTACATTTATATTGTTAGGAAAAACTCTAAACAAATTTCATTCTCGTAGTAAAAATCTCAAAAAATAGTTACTTCCGGTCAAAAAACGTACTTCCGGTTGTTGGATTTTTTTGGCTAACGAACTCGTCCGAGCCACATAGACAACCAACACGTGTACCAAATTTGGACCAAATCGGACTTAAAATGCGGCCGCTAGAGTGCGAACACATATATATATATATGAATTTTTTTGACACCCCAAAACGTGTTCTGGGGACCATGATCGGTGCTCATTTGCTACTGCCGACCTTGGGTCTCACCATAAGGGCCACTGCAATAGCTCATTTTTCCTATGGAAATTCGCTAAAAATGTGGCATCTACGAAATTCAGTAGCCTATACGTAACAAAATGTAAATTAAATTCAAACATTATTTGATAGAGGACAATGATATTATAAAATTGTTCTCCAGCTAAAAACAACACTCAATGAACGACAAAAACTCACTAACACCCAACAGGAACTTTAAAAAAATACTCCACATCATGTACCGAAAATAACCAGGTTACATTTTAAAATTGTTTTTTTAAATAACGAACTTTACAAAGGAGAGTTAAATAAATCTCCATTTTCTTCTCATTTTTTTTAATAATTAATAATGTTCAGCAATAAAATCTGTCACAGTAAAATATCAAGTACTATTCTTATTCTTGGTCAACTCAAAATTTGAGCTTCAAAGTATTTCCTTATATGATTTTAAATTTCTGTAATTTTCCGAAACCGTCTCCCTGTTCCCAAGTAACTATATAGCTTCTTTTCCTGCAATAAATTTTACAATTTTACCCCCAATATAGAGGCTGTTATCTAGAAATGTAGAGGGCTCACAATTAATTTCTACATTCTCATATCAATTTGACGTCACCAGTTTGTCGCTTCAGGTTGCCCCAAGTAAGTTCCAGGAATACTGCACTTTACATCCTTTGGTCCTTATCACGGCCACAATCACGTTAAACCTAATCCAGGAAGTGGTCCCGAGATAAACTATAAACCTCAGTTGTTTATTTCCTCTTTTGTAATAGGTTTTTTTTTAAGGAAATCACAATTAACTATGGAATTAAGGAAATCACAATTAATTATGGAATTTCCGATTGTGAATGCGTGCAATTGATTTAACACGTCATTGTTGACGTCCGCAGTACATTGAACGGGATGTCGTGCGGTTTAGTGGTGAGCGATTCGCTAAAGAGTAAAGAGTCGTCCATTTTGAACGATTTAACAGAAAATTACAAAGAATCGTAACCCACTTTAGAAATGAATCGATTCGCGTGGAAAATCATACTCATGTATACCATCAACTATGTTCTCTGTGATTACCTCGTTCACTATCTTCACAGGCTCCATTAAGCCTTGTCAACTGTCGGATCTTCAACTCTTTTGATTCATTTTGAATATACTGTAGGTTTAAAATATTTCAAGTTTGTTTTATTTCGTGACTTGTATTCGTGTTAGTTTTACAGTATAGATTTATTTGTAGCTTAACGTCAGGTAAATCCTCACGTAGGTTCGAACCTGCACAACCTGTATTGGAGGTTCTAACTGCAACGGGCAGATAAAAGTAATCAACTTGCTCCAATTAATTCATTAATAAACGATACCAGATAACTGCCACATACTTTCTCCCAGTTGAAACTTTATACCTTCCAAACAGTAGCTTATGAGGTGGTTATTTAGAATTGCAAAAGTAGGAAAATGTTACCATGGAAAATATTAGATGCATGTAACACACATCCATATTATATTATATTATTATTTAAACTATTGGATTGATTTCGAACAAATTTGCACCAAACATGTCAATTCGGCCTGTATAGATGCACGAAAAAAGGTTTTGAAAAACAACCCCCTTTTTGGCAAAAAAAAACCCCAAAGTCACTTACTATTATTATTATTACCTAAACGAGAATTTTTAGAAAGATTCGGTTTTTGCATATGGTAGGGTACATTAAGGGCTACAAATAAGCCAAATTTTATCAAACTCGTTAGAGCCGTTTTTGAGAAATTTTTATTTTTCTTGTCTTTTTTGCTATTTTTAGAGGGTAAAACCCCTTAAAAATAAAAAATTTGAAAAAACGCCTGGAGATATTCCAGAACTACACCTAAATACCAAATTTCATCAAAATCGGACCGTTGGTTTGGTCTCCAGCTCTGTACACATCCTTACAGACACACGAACAGACATCACCAAAAACCACTTTTTTGGGTTCAGAGAGCACCAAAACAAATAATTCCACTAAAAATATTTTTGGGTTCAGGGAGCACCAACAAAGATAATTCCACTAAACATTTTTTTGGGGTTCAGGGAGCACCAAAACAGATAGTTCCACTAAAAATTCAAATTCGAAAATTTGAACGAAAACAATACTTTCTCCATATACTATGTATATGGGGGAGAAAGTAAAAAGTTGTTGCTCTTTTAATTTTTAAATGAAAATAACCCAAAAACCTTGAACTTTTATATAAAAATGCTATATTTTTATAGTAGGTTTAATTTCCTATCGAATGGTCCAAACTATCGAATAAATGTTATCAGTAGAACTGCGTCGATTAGTGTTGAGAGCGGTTGGCTATATCATTGAAATGCATCACACATGGTAGGCAAACAGAGGAAGTCTGTGTATCGGGATGGAGTTGGGAAAAGCTCCGAGAATATTTTTCTTCGCCACTACTGTTTTTTGAGTATTTTGTATGAGAGTCAATTCTTTATTGGAACGAAGTTCCTTAAGGCGGGTTGTGGTGGAGTTAACAAATACAAAATGTAATGCGTAACGAAAAAAGTGTTAGGCCTATTAATTTGTTGCTATGACAATGACAAACATAAAACACGAGTAACGAAAAAGCGGTATTTATTTACTTTACCTTGTCAATCAAAACTACTATAAACACACAAACGTGAACTTTTTTCTTAATAAATATAGTATTTATACACTTCACTGATGCCGGGAAACCAATATTTAACCATCTTCAACACGTACAACATTAAAAACTTTCAAATAAAAAGTTCCTTATGGAGAATTACATTGTAAAGTGCCGACATGTTTTTCTCACCGATCTACCAGCGTTGCCGGATTGTTCTTGTTGTTTTGAAACGAACAGTTTAGGCAACTCATTCGAATTATAAATAATGTGATAATACGACGAAATATTATAATTATACAAATATTATAATCATACTGTTATCGGAAAAATACTGTGACTAAACAGTTTAGGTAAGTCCTCTAGTTTTTTTTTTTTATTCTAATTATATAAAGTGATAGTACGACGAAATATTATTTCTCAAATGAGGCAACCTTTACTATCTAGTTACCTTGATTTATACACACCATAATTAGTACAATAACCTATTGTTCAATTTGGCAACGTTGATTAATTTCCATTTTAAATACGCAGTTAAACGGTACTTCCTATTGTTTGATGCATTTGTTTACATAATTATGTTTGTTACATTATTTTCACATTTTCTTGCTTCGTGGATACTTTTGGGGTTCATATTGTTTAGTTTATTTAATTCTTACATGTTTGGTGTATGTGAAGTGATTTATTTTGTTATAATTACGTCAAATATCGCGGAAAAGTCGAAACTTAACCTATACAATTTCAAGTTTTATTTCTTTCATAACTCCTACAAATATTATTTGCCGGGCAAATTTTTGTTGTTTCTACTATCAGTTAGGTGTGTTCTTTCATGTTATATCAAATTCCCTTAGAAATCGATTGACAAGCTAAAGTAAATTTTTACCTTTAGTTAAGCCCAGAACCAAGTAAATTACTCAAAAAACTTGCAATGATAAAATTGCATCGTGGAGTGTATAATTTTTTAATTAATGTTTTTGGGGAAGTAACTTTAACCAGACTAGAGGGCGGAAAAAATTATTGGGCCTAGGGTGGCCAAAATGCTAAATCCGGCCCTGATGTTTCCCCAAACATAATACTCCCTAAGTTGGTCTTGCCAGACTCTAAAATCAACATACATCATTTCTTTATATAGGTTGCACCATTAACATTTTTGCTTCAATTCCTTTTTGTTCTTCAGGAAGACGAAATCGCAGAAACTCTTTGTGAACAGCTGCTTTGGCGTTGATTTTATCGAGCAAATTTCGGAAGCACTATCCTGACATTCTATTTAGAGCAGATCGGCTCGAGTAGACCTAGTTTCATTCGCCAATGGTTGTGAGGCCCAAGGCCTTCCCAAAAAATTTAGATATTTCAACGTATTCTTAGAAAATGAGGATATCAAATAGAATAGAAGTATTGCAAACATATTCTTGTAAACTATTTAGATAAAATTAACTTGGAAGTAATACTTTGTCGAGTTCGTTTTACTATAGGAACAGTAGCTTCGGCGAAACTATCTTTCTCTGTGCTAAAAAAGAGTAAACGGGCAAAACATATATTGGTAAAACTGGTTGCCTGAATCCCGTAATTTTTCAAAGCATAATACTTGTATAATTTGATATTAAGAAGGAAATCAGTTCTACAAAATGTTTTAATGATTTAAATGATGGATTGTTTAAATTTATGTAGTATTTTATTACGATAATTACCATAATTTATGTATATAAAATGAAGTCTGTGTTTCGAGAGTATTTTGATACTACTGTTAACAACGAAAGGCCTAAATAATACAAAGTGAATGGCAAATATAAGCTTAGAGGCCTATGTAAAACCTTAACCTAAACTTGATTTAGAAGACTAAAAGTATATACACTAGAAGCTATTAACTCTTATAAAATTGCAGTTTTCTATTTTAGTTTTTATAGACTAGCTGGCCCGATCCGGCTTTGCACGGATAGACAAATCAAAGTTAAATGTATACTAACCAAAAAAATATATCAATAAATATATTATACTATGTATTTCTTATGGGGATATTTAGTAATTTTGACCCAAACATCCCACTAAAATTTCGAACTTTTTTAAAACCTTTCTTAGCGAGCACCTATGGCCCTAAAGGAAGCTACATACCAAATTTCATTTCAATCCGTTCGGTGGGTTTTTTTAGTATCTTCCCAAACCCCTAAAATTTCGAATTTTTTTAAAACCTTTCTTAGTGAGCACCTAGGCCCCTAGAGGAAGCTACATACCAAATTACATTCCAATCCGTTCTGTAGTTTT
>JAGFPH010007919.1:42021-59788 GCA_018207615.1 Philaenus spumarius | reverse complement strand
TTTTCAGCGTGACGCGGTTTCTCGACCAACATCCCATCCCAAAGTGTCTAACGGGCGCAAAGAAGTATAACTTCAAAAATCTAAAATTAATTAATGATAGAATATATTTAACAGACCATATTGGTTTATGGTCTCTAGATAAAATTCCAAGCACTCCACAAGCAGCAATTTGTTTTATGCAAACATTCTTAAATAGGTTTTAAAGGCGAAACCTTAGTACATTAATTAGATATAAATTATTTAATGAAAATAACTTCTGCATTTAGAAATTGATTGAGAGGTTGATAGCAAAAACCGGATAAGTCCAAACTTTACTGTTTTAGGTAAAAGTGTTAATATTACTTTTTTAAATTTCAATAAGCCAAAAAAAATTAAAAACTGATGGACTTGTCCGGTTTTTGCTAAATAAATTTACACTTAACATATTTTTATCTTATCTTATAATTTAAAACAACTTATCTTTTTATTGGTATAAACTTATAAAAACTATAGCCAATTGTAAGATACAACAAAGTAATAGTACAGTGCTAAATATGTTATAAACACAATACAAATTTGTATACAAATACACTAGCGCTAATCGTGACGCTTTCATGTACTTAGTGAGTTTTCTAGCAAGAACAAGACAAGTCCATTGGATTTTTCCCGTTTTTGCTGGAAAAACAACGGACCTATTTGGTTTTTGAAGAAACCATGTATTTTCAACCTTCATTTTATATGTGACTTGTCACCTTTTAGAAGAATATGTTGTATCTACATATACCCCTGATAAACAATATAGTGCAATAATCTCAATTTATGATTTTTAGGACTTGCCCGGTTGTTACAATCAACTCTTCGATTGTATTAAATATGACTCGCACATTTGTGCGATCAATAACTACTGTAAACGGACACAGGATAATTGGTCTAAAAAATCAAAGGACAATTACCGTATCTTCTACTTCTCACAAGGTATAATGTTAAATTTAGGCACCAAATATTGGGTTTAAATCTCGGAGTTTAAAAAAAGTTATCAAAAGTTATGAATTAAAAATACATTCAATTCAATATTTAGATGTTTGTATTTTGTTTGAATTGATGTTATTGTAGCCAACATAACAATAACGATTTCTTAACGTCTTTAACTTATTTGAAATTGAAGTCCAATTTTTTATTAAAGTTATTTAAATAGCTTTCGATTCTCAATGAACTAGTAATCTAAGCTCTGTTTGGAATGGATACAAGTTCCTGTTTGTTAGCATGCGTCTTTCAAAATTTACGAAACTGGAATAGATTGAAATTAGTTCGTGGGTCCGGTACTCCTAAAATCAATAATCGAAATCGACTCCTAGATTGGGTCATTTTCAAGATAACAAGCTGAGACTTAGCATAAATGTTTAAAATATATATTTTAACTCCTATACCAAGTTTCAATTCGATATATTAAAATTCAGCCAATTTAGAATGAGCCAACGCTTAATATATGAATAAGATGTCCCCTTTTAGTGATTTCCCCTGCTGCAAAATACATACCTGCATTATCGAATTTTTTCCAGACAAACCATTGCTCGGACGAAATAAATACATATGACCTTTTTTGTTAAAAAATACCTCCCCTACTCGGTGGTATTTTTTATTTTTCTCTATCTTCACCCCAGCTCGAAATATTAAAGATAATCGAAAAAAAAATGATAATCGATTTTTTTTTTCGACTTTGAAAAATCGATAGACTGGTAAACTTATTTTTATGTTAATCTACATACTTTAAGGTACTTATAAAAAAAAAATCAGCCGTATTGCAAATTACTGGTAGTTATAACCTATACCGACTGGGCTACTGGCCCAATCCGGCTTTGCACAGATAGACAAATCAAAGTTAAATGCACATTAACAAAAAATATATTACATCAATAAATACCTCCCCTAAAATTTCAAATTTTTTTAAACCTTTTCTTAGCGAGCATCTAGGGCCCTAGAGGAAGCTACATACTAAATTTCATTTCAATCTGTTCTGTTTTTTTTTTTTTTTTAGTAACTTTGACCCTCCAAACCCCCTAAAATTTCAAATTTTTGAAACCCTTTCTTATCAGCACCTACGGCCCTAGAGGAAGCTATATACCAAATTTCATTCTAATCCGTTCAGTAGTTTTAGAAAAATAGTGATTTAGTAACTTTGACACCCGCTAAAATTTCGATTTTTTTTAAAACCTTTCTTAGTGAGCACCTATGACCCTAGAGGAAGCTACTTACCAAATTTTGTTCAGTAGTTTTTGAGAAATCGTGATCAGTGAGTCGTTGGATTTGGCTTTTATATGTATAGAGATAAGAATTACAATCAAAAAGAGACAATTAATAGTTCAAAATTTTGTTTTCTCTTTGTAATCTACCCAAGAGAACCTTTTATTGGATTCTTCATCAATGACTCAGACCAGACCAAACAACAAGTCTTTTTGTCTTTAAATGCCAAGGTCAAGTATAGTCTTCACTTGGATTACACATTCAGATATTTTGATCATTAAAGTAGTACAATACAAATAAAAGTGTTCATTCTATATTTTTAGATTGCAATTAGATAAGCACATTATAATGTATTGTACAGGATACAAAGGAATGTATGTGGAACTTAATTTTTTAAAGTGATCAAAACTTCAATTATTGCTGTTAAGATTTTATTTTAATTAGCCCTTTTGTATTTAGATTTTGTTTTAAAAATGTTGCTGGTTAAACTTCTAGAAACAATATGCCAAATATAATAATATGCAACCACAACGTAAATATTATATTTAAGTTGTGATCAAGAAGAAACTGTTTTGACTATTGCTGTGTATATTAATATCCACTGTTAACTTTAGTTAATATTTTTTATGAATAATAATAGAAATTTATACATTTAGAAATGTAGTTATGTAAATATTTAATTTTTTCAGAAGATTAACACTGTTGTTTTAAACTATGTAAATTTTACAGTTATTTTCATCAGTAGATCTAACCATGTAAACTTGTATAAATATTATTTTAAGACTTTTGTTTTCTAATTTATTATTAAAATTTAAGAAATTATTATTAATTACATTTAAATAAATTGTACTTTTAACATAGATTTTAATTTAATTAATATATTGTTTGTACGTAGCGGGTAATCTCTGAAACTACTGAACCGATTGAAAAAATAGTTTTACTAATAAAAAGCTACACTATTCCTGAGTAACATAGGCATTCATTTTGATAAAAAAGATTTTTTTCAATATCTGTAAATTTAGTTGGAAAAAATTCTTAGGTTATTCCTAGACTGATGAACCAACACATGTATTTACATTTATTACCATGGCAACCAACTGAATAAAATAACAGATAAAACAGCTGTTTGCTCTAATATTTCCATTAACAGCTGATTCAAACTTTGAAGAAATTATTTGTATTTCTAACTTTTAGGTTAGGTTTTTATTATACACTTTTTTTAGGTTTTAAAGTGTAGACTTGAGCCTTGCTCGTTCTTCTAGCCTTTATTATAACTGCTGTTATAAAACATACAAAATAATTTGATTTGAACATTTAACATTATTTACCATCTTGGCTTTGGGGTTTTATTAATCCCACACCTTTATTATAAAAAAAAAAAAACATAACATGATTATGTGTATAGAAGGTTCCAATGGGGTTGGCGTAAGGAGGTCGCAGGAGTTTTCCCCAAGTTTATCATAATAATTACTGCAGGTAAAAAACTAACAGGCCTATTTGATTTATGGTAGAAGTAGAACAAGACTTATCCTTTTCTAGTCTCCCTGATTGGATCTGTTACTTTGAATTGTTTACTTGTTTCTACGGTTGTGTTCCACTACCCCGGTCGAACCACGGCTCGATTAAACCATTGGATGTAACACTCAGAAATATAAGATTTAAAAAAATATTTTTTTTACCATAAAGATATTATCTTTAAACTAACACATCGACCGTGTGACTATTTTAATTTCTCAGGAAATTATACATTAGAAGTGAATGCAATCTCTAATGTTATTACTTGTACAATCTCTACTGTAAAGGAGAGATTCAGGTCAGGAGCCACAGTTGAACTGTTCAGGTTACTTTCACTGTATCTGTGTCAACTACCGAGATCAACTTTCTGTTTACTTAATAGTAAATGCCAACAGATAAAACTAAGCGATTACAGTACCTACTCTACAAGTATGTGCATTCAACCTGTACACTTTACAGAATTAAAACATGAATATCTATTTAAAATTGGTAAAATATTATCTCTTTCTCATAATTCTCAAAATCTTATTACAATTTTTTGTCATAAGGAAAATTGCTTGTGATTGTTCGAATTAAAAGATAATGAAAATATTATAGTTCACATTAGATACAAGAATAAAACAAACACTGCGGAACAAGTAAAACATAAACTTAGAAAAGGAATAGCAACTTGTTACAATTAAATTTCAAAATATTCTGATCGCGGCATGGAGTGATACTCTCAAAAGAACTACAGCATAACCCTTGATCGGCAATTTATTCACTCCATAAAAATGAATTATGAATAAGAGCAAAAACTTCAACTATTGCTTTATTGTGTTATAATAAATAAACGGTATCAGTTAACTGACACAAACTTTCTCCCAACTTACTGTAGTCAAAATAATATTGTTTTTAATCATTTTATTTACTACTTTTTAGAACAAAACAAAAAAATAATATTCTACCTACGTCAATCGTATAAAAAAGTTATTGTTCCAGGCGGGATTCGATCGCGCGACCTTTGAATTACTGGCCGTCCTCGCTACCGTTGTGCTACCCCGTGCGGCCGTCGCCGTGATGCTAGATTGACAACATAAACTTGTTTATTTTTTAACATTTCCCCATAATTATGAAACGCCGAAGTTTTGATAAAAGCGGGTGGTGTCATTTTGTTTGGCATCTTAAGCACTATAAATACTGAAAATTTGATCAAAATCGTTAGAGCCGTTTTTGAGAAATTTGCATTTTTGTCGTTTTTTATTGGTTTTTAGGGGTAAATTACCCTTAAAAATTAAAAATTCCAAAAAATGAAAAAAAACGCCTGGAGATATTAGGGTTTAGTACCTACATACCAAATTTCATGAAAATCGGACCAATAGTGTCCCCTCTGGTCGTGTATACATACTGACACACTGACAGACAGACACCACGTTAAAAACACTTTTTTGGGTTCAGGGAGCACCAAAACAAAAAATTCCACTAAAAATATTTTTGGGTTCAGGGAGCACCAACACAGATAATTGCACTAAACAATTTTTTGGGGTTCTGGGAGCACCAAAACAGATAATTCAACTGAAAATTCAAATTCGAACATTTTTACGAAAACAATACTTTCTCCATATACTACGTATAGGGTGGAGAAAGTAAAAGTATTGGCTCATTATTTAGCTGAAAAAATACATCTGCCATATCTGAATCATGTAAAATATATGCCTTTAAAATTACATTGAATGTAAAAAAACTTTTCAGAAAGTATAATAATTTATTTTGTTTTAACGACGAAGTCGAAACATTACGATAATGGAGGGAAATAAATACAGTTATAATGCAGTAATACAATTTCTTGATTTACTACCCAATCTTTGCCCCCTCTCCTGTTCATTGATGAATGAAGATGACTGAGACCAGGGCCGGCTCGTCCATATAGGCAACCAAGGCGGCCGCCTAGGGCGCAAAATTAAGGATATTTTTCAAATTTGGGGATTTAAAAACATACACTAAATAACAGTTTAGCACTTTTGTGCGCTACTAGTACCGGTAGGTACCTTAGGTAACCTTACTAGGTAATGAAAGGTGAAGGGTCTTTTATTTTATTTAAGTTGTCTTAGAAAATAGGAAAGTATGCCTTAACACTACTCAGTTTGGCAACCTCGCTGTGCGTAGCAAAGTGCAGGGTTGTAGTTTGAGGCGGCAACACCGCACTTCACCCCACCCTGGTTGCGACGCGACGGCGGAATATCACCAACGAATATAGAAGCACAGTTCTTATGGAATGTTTGTCTCCTACTGCGAGTTATAAACGAACAAACTTTGTCTTTCAAAACATGGGTAAATTATAATTATTATTTCTATAAAATATCAAACATTTATTTTGTCCATTTTTTTTTTAAGTGCTATAAAAAAACAGAAAACTATTTGTAATCTAACTATGAGTTTCTATTTGTTATTGAGAGAACTGTACATAATGCTATTATAAATCCCATAAACCCATGTACCTAATGTAAATCTGTATGATATAATGTAGCTTTTCTAATATTAATTTAGATTTCTAATTATTAATCTATAAGTAGTCAAAACAAAAGAGAAAATACAAAGCCATTGTTAGAACTAATATTTCAACTAACATAATGCATTGAGGTTTATGGATATTAAATTATATGTATTTTGTGTAAAATTGAAATAAGTTCTATTTCCATATCCCAGTCATTAATCAAAGGTTATCAAATCAAATTTTTTGTTGTAACAATTATTAAACTTTGTTTTTCCGAAGTTCCATACATGGCAGACCTCGACGAAGGCACTTTAATAAGTGTGTAGAATTTGTTTTCGCCTAAGGCGCCAAAAACCCTAGAGCCGGCCCTGACCGAGACAGATTGAAACCAATAAATAAACAGTATAATGGTCCAAACCTTTGTACTGTTATTTGGTTAGAGTGAAACGGAGCACTCTTATTTTTACTACCAGCTTTGAATCAATCTTTGGCATTCTATTAATGATGAAAGTAGTGCCCCTGGAATCATGTAACATGCGAGGTTGAAGGAAAAAATGAAATGTGTTAGTACAGTGGGAAAAACTATCAATTAACAGTTTAAGTTTGAAAAGAATTAAAGGTTTTGATATAGAAATAATTTATAAACAATTAAATGTTGTAATATGTTTTCTTGTTTGTCCTTTAAAATATTATTATTTGAATGTGTCTGATGTTTTTCGAGAGCATTTCCAAGAGAAAAAAGCTAGTTGTGTAGTTTAAATATTATAGAAATATTCAATTGATTTTTTAATATTTAAATATTTTGCTAAAACAACTTAAAATTGAACAGGCCTGAACCAACATGTACCAATAAAATACACAGCACTGAAAATTTACCACTGCTATAAGTAAACAACCGATAGTTTATTTAAAATTATGCATAAATAGCCTAATTATATCAATGACCACGAAAGAATAACGTTGAGGGACGGGCTTGTGTACTCCGAGACCTTGAACGCTCCAATCGCCTTAGTCCGACGTTGTCACGTTCTTCCCCGCTTCTAACTGAATGCGGCTGACTCAACGCATTTATAATTCTTTAAACTGTGCGCTCAAGCTTCGAGCGGTAAATACCAGGAGTGTTCGAGGCTAGTAGATATGGCAACGCTGCGTGCCCATCCTATTGGCCGCCACGCAACGGTATTCTTTAGTGGTCTTTGATATAATACGATTATTTGGTGAGGAATAGAAAAAAAATATCAAATTCTAATTCATGTAAACCCAAATTCTAATTCATGGGCAGGATGAACTAGGCCTACTTTTCCTTGGAGAACTATTTTTGTAGAACAAAGATAGGTCACAAATTTGACGGTTTTTTGCTTTGCTAGGTTCTTTCACACTGTTCGTTTTTTATTGTACGGTAATTATATTACTTCTGCTCTTGCTATTATATTCCATGCGTATGTGCAATATAAATCTTATTATTGTTTGAAAATCAACAATACAAACTCAGTAAAAGATATTTAGAGGCCACGATGGCCGTGGTTGTTAAGGCGTCAAAGCTTTATCAATCTTCATGGCAACCATCAAAGGAAAAGTTCCGGGTTCAATTCCCATTGACCCCGAATAATTTTCTAAATGGTTTCTTAACAGACATTGTTGGCTGTGGTTCGGATTCCACGTAAAACTGTAGGCCCCGTCTTCATTAGCCTTAAGTGCAAAACAGCAGGACGTTAAAAAAAAAAAAATAAACAAATATTATTTCTAAACAATTACTTTTGATAATTATTCAAACTGTATAATCTCCCAAACTATTATAATGTAACTAATTATTTTCTAATAGCCCACTCGTGTGGTGCCAATTTTAGAATGTTAAGTGTTGTGTACGTTGTATCCTTCCGCGTTTATCGTCGAATATAAAATAAACAGAGACGCTATGAAATGGATTTATACATTATTTATTAACTTTAACAAATCTCGAGTTTATTTTTACAATTGGGTTGCCGGCTAGCTGGTTGTGAGGTTTTGTTTTTTAGTTTAGTTATACAGTATTTAACAAGAACAAATAAATATTTAATAACTATTAACAAAATGAACACTAAATCTAGGTTTATGCTAATGAAAGATGATTGATGCTAACTTGTGACGTGATTGAAATGGTTTACAATTTTGGACTTAAGTTTAAAATAAATGGTTAATTAAAATTTCTGAATGGTTGAAGAAACGGTGACGATTAGTTAGTTGATAGTTTAGGTTTAGACGCTTCAATGTGAGGAAAATATGGAGGTCTGGTGTGAAGAAGGATGTGAACTGGAATAAACTCACCAAATTGACTGGATATAGGTTTAATAATTATGTACTCAATATACAGACTGTTCAATTTATATTTTTTTCTGGTGGTAACTTTTATATGTAGTTTATTCTAACACTTATTAAAATTCAGTTTGAGCTGTGCACACACTGGACTGTTACTCAAGTTGCTGCCATAAAACTCTCTCTATCCCAAAATCACCTTCTTCTTCCTCCTTCCTCTAACGATTTTCTTCTTCTCATTTCTCAACCTTGTAAATTATTTTTATTGGTTATTTATATTTTCCTAAATAAACTTAATACTGTATGGGTTTACAAACATGGTGAATGATTTTATATTAATGTTTGAAATGGAAGTGAAGGTAATGGGCTATGAGTATTTTTATTTGTGCTATCAGGGATTGGTGGTTAATGAAATGATCCCTGATATGATGTATCTTCTGTTTAGTTTATATATCGAATTTTGTTACCATTACACTATATAATCTCCTTAAACTATTTATATGAATTATTTCAGGACCAGAAATTATGTATTAAATATAGGATAGTATATTTTAATAGCACAAAAACGTTACAATATCATAGCCTACTATTTACACATTTTTTAAATTAATTAACCTGTAAGGTTTCTTGACGTTAATATTATTGTGAAGTGTGTAAACCAGTGGTATAATTATTTAGGTCTTTAGATGTTTTTCAAGAAAATGTTTGTATTGTAAGATGTTTTAATTAGTCGGAGGACGGAGAAGCACATCAAAAGATCTTGCCATTAACTATAGTAGGCCTATGCCAGTGAATTCTACTCCTTGAATACCAGAGAAGTTTCATTAAAATTTAACATAAATTACACAAAGAGTGCATAGATAAAGTTTGGTGTTTTAAAAGATATTCAAACATTGTGTTTGTATGGATAGCAGACTTAGCCATCCCCACTACCACTATTTGAACATGGTTTAAAGATAAGGGTTTGACGGTCATATAGGAAACAATGATTCCCCTTTGGTCATATGGCAAAAAGAGAAAGTAAAGGATAACAAAATACAATAAAATAATGTTTTCCTAAAGCCACTTAATAAAGTGCGTTTTGCACTCTCACAACAGTGCGTAAAGTAAACTAAATAATATGTTCAGTGTCAAGTAATTTATACCTCTTTGTTTCATTTTAAAGTAAAGTAATACTTTTCGTACACGAGCTGTTTACTTTCTGCCTTAGGGCACAAAGTAAACAGTTGATGTAGTCTATGTTCTGAAAAATTAGTACTTATGTATTATTTGGCGGCCACTATTTTTAGATGTTTTTTATTACATACTATTTTTAGACGTTTTGAGATTAAAAAAAACTAATATAAGTTAGTAACATCTATTACGTAATTTGTTTTGTATTGCAACAAAAACGCAATTTAAAAAAAAAATAACCTAAGATAGTTTTTAGTCACAGCACTCATCAGTAAATGGTGTGCTACAAGCCATTGCCGAAAATTCACTAACAAAACGCCAAACAGTCGCTGGCACGAATACTGATGAGTGCTGTGACTAAAGACTATAGGTTAGTACCTTTCAGGCTATTTTTTTTAATGCTTGCATTTTTGTTGCAATAATCTAGCAACGTTTAAAATTAGTGGCTCCGTATAATACGTAAGTACCGAAAATTTTGATTGTTATGGAACCAACCTCTGTAAAACGGATGTTTTTAAAAACTAAAACACTAATTTAAAATGTAGCTGTAGGAAGAACATGTGTATTACAGGTGCAAAGTGGGATCCATTCAACTGCTAGATAGTGCATTTGGTAGATAGTGTGAATGTCTCAACCACGCGAAGGATCAAACACTCGATAGTAGCTAGCCATTCTGTCAAAGAAATTGACCAATAACAGACAACGAAAAGGATTCCATGATCAAAGACTACCTAGCAGTTTAAGACTACCTAACCTAATCTCATCCATTTGATGTCATGTCGGGGGTATGTCACAGACGAATTTGATGGTGGCAAGGATTGGCTCCTCCCACTGCGAAATGGATTATCGAGTGTTTGCAACATCTGCGAAATGGACTATCCAGTGTTTGAAGGCACCCCGTGCAAAGTTTACTTTGTCACCCTCAATATCGCCTTGGGCGTCAAATGTTTACATCGTGCGACAAACTCAACTTTACACCCTAGATACACAAATAACTATTTATTTCATGTGTATTTTTAAATCTTAAGTTCTTTGAATTTGTAAAGATATGATTACTCTAATTAGGTAGTCGCTTCTTATTTTCTCCAAGCTATTAGAATTACATTTCTATTTTTGTTTGATTAATTAATGCATATTTCTCACATTATTGACATTTCGAGAAATAAATTAATGATTTTAAAATGAAAAAGCTACACATAAACTACTTTTCTAGTAAGGAAGTTATTTCTCCCATTGGACTTTTGACAAAAATAATTATTTAGAAAGGTGCACTCTACACTCCACTAATGTACTTACCAGGTGGTTCCTTCACCTTGCCTCTTCCAATCACAGTGTATTTGATCGAATGCACCTGATTGGTGACAGTTATGTGTAAACGTTTTAACTCACAACTTATCAGTCTGAGTTCATTCAAGATGACTTCATTACATGTACACATTATCAGAGTTTATCTAGATTAAAGCATTGAAGGTCGTTTATTTCTATTGAATTGTAAATCATAAATTTTATAGAAATTTTAAGTGTTCGACCTTGTTTAGGCCCGGTTCTACAATCTCTCGATAAGTGCCCGACAAGTTCCAGGTTGAGCTATCCTCCCAAAAAATTAAAAGGTGTTCTACAATCTCCCGATAGCCCTTGTCGGGAGGATAAACTTGGCTATCCTACCGATAAAGTTGTCGGCTACTTGAAGCACCCGATAAGAAGTTATCGGCAAGATAAATGTATAGAATAGGTTAGAACTGTATACGATGATTGTAAACTATGAAGATTTTATTGACATTTTTGGTGAAGATGGCGATGAAAAAATAGTTCATTTGATTGCCCAGTCCAGAAATAAATAAAGTCTTTAGAGAGAAGGTTTGAAATTTTAATTTTTTTACAATAAAGTACTTTTAGATTGTTTTAGGTTAACGAAGGAAACAGTTAGCTTCCTTGTAGAAATTATTGGAGAAAAATAACCTACAAATTTTTTTAAATAGCAACAATAAATAAAAAGTACAACGTAAGTTAGTAATAATGTTATAAGGTTTATTTTATTTAAACTACAACTAATTAGTCATTTATTTTTTCCACTTTGATAAATAAAAACAACTCCACGGTAACTTTAGTCGTTATAATTAAATTTTGTTTCGTACTTGTTTCGGAAATGTGCTATCCCATCTTGGGTTAAGGTTTTTTTTTGTATTGGGATTGTATGCTTCTGGTTGTTAAACCGTTGTTTTATTGCAAATAATTTTTCAGTGATTAACAAGACATCCACTGAAAATTGTCTATTGTGCCTTTAGCCTTTCCATTCCAAGGCTAGTTCGTTATTCAGTCACTAAGGTGCGTTCCTTAACCGTATTTCGACCAATCACAATCGACAAAGTGTACCAACCTACATGTAAAATTGTAAATCTAACGGGTAAGTTCCTGGTAGTTATCGGAGAGATAAAAACCCATTGTAGAACGCAATATACCTGTCAGGTGGATTTGTCGGCAGGTTAAATTTATCCGCCGGGTAATTATCGGGAACTTCATCGGGAGATTGTAGAACCGGGCCTTAATGTTGTAGCAGTAGCAGGAAACTGGAAATTATGTTTTATTTAAAAATTTTTATGGTTAAGTTTACAATAACACTTTCAAGGCCTGAGAATATTCTATGAACAATGACATTTTTAGTACTGTTGTACTAACTTTAAATGGAAATTTACTAAAGTTGAAAGAAAATATTAAATATAAACATTATTTAAAAAAAATGGTTTTAGTAAATGGTCCAGTCCAATACAGTTTTGCTTGAATTAAGAATCTACATACATAAGGCTTATATACAATTTAACCACTACCTTTTAAAAACTTTACAATTTTCATCTCAATATAACTACTACCGTATATGCATAGCTTATTATTATTATTTATTTTTAATTTGAGAACACAATGTTTTTAGTTTTAGTAAACTAAAATATAGGACTATACAGAGTGATACAAAAGTCCTGGCACCCTTAATAATTTAAAAATTGTTGCACATAACAACTCCGTACTTTCAAGAACCTATTCAATTTTAAAAAACTATTTTATTATGATTTCAATAAATGTATCCGCCATCTTGAATGTAACTTTGTATTTTTAAATGGGCACATCCATATCTTTACCCAATTAAAAAGGGCGGCCAAAAAACCACCAAAATCGTATTTTCCGATTTTGCCCCATTTTGCTGCACTATTAAAAAAAAAAAAAAATATTAATTAATATTCTTTTTGAATTCAGAATTCAAATAAGCTTTCAAACGATATGTCACTAAACAATATTTTTAAGTACTTGGTTGAACCACTCGAAATCAATTTTGAAAAAATAAAAATGGCTGTAACTCAAAAATTTTAAATGGCAAGGCAGGTCATGTGGCATTTTGTTTTAAAGGTCTGTTTAAAATGAACAAATTTTGTATTTAATATTTTTTTCTATCTCTTATAGTTAGCTAGAAATAAATTAAAATTTGATTTTTATAGGAAATTTTGAAAAAAAATTATCTTTATAAAATAAAATTAACTAAAATTAAGGTATTTGACAAATATTGAAATGTATTTTCGATGTAATGCAAATGGAAATTATTCTAAATTACTATTTCTCCAAATCAGTTATTTTTATAATGAATGATGTATTGTAATCAATGTTTATAATCAGCTGATCAACAATGGACTTTGTTGTTTACATATAAAAATACATTGTTTGTGGATTAGAGTAGATTTCCTTCTCCTGTGTACGGTATTAATAGTAAAATTATCTATTATTATTGTCGGGCTACAAGAAGAGGCTATATTATCTTTTTTGTGCTATCGGCGAGGTTTACAACGCTAAAACACCAAACGAATTGGACACTTCAGCTACACAGTACTCTGATACTGATCCAGACAACTTTTAATGTAAGTTTTCTTCATTACTAATGATTTGTAAAATTTACTTTTCCGTTTTTTTTCGTTAGTTCTTGTTCAATAAATTCTCTAACTAAAATATTATTGGGATCTTTAAAAAGAACAGTAGATGAAAATTAGATTGAATTCTTTTTATGTAAAATGGTTTCAAAGTAAGAACCTGTTTAAAAAAAAACTATTTGGTCCATCTAACTATGATTAATACATTCAATGGGGCATTAAATAGTGTCTACTCCTGCTAACAATCAGCTGACTT
This sequence comes from Philaenus spumarius, assembly GCA_018207615.1. NCBI lineage: Eukaryota > Metazoa > Arthropoda > Insecta > Hemiptera > Aphrophoridae > Philaenus > Philaenus spumarius. Next base: position 45,951 of record JAGFPH010007919.1, on the reverse strand, counting down.
GTCATGTGTATAAATGATGTAACAATTCCTCCAATATGAAACAAGTCTTGCTTGAGTTCAATTATCATTCAAATCAAATTATTAAGCTTAACAAATTTTAAACTACATAGTTTTTACTGTCTTCACAAATTATCAGAGACTGGTGACACAGTAAAGGTGTTAACCATTAAACAACAACTTCTTCTTTTCCTCAATAATTCTAGCAATGGGCCTCTAATTTGTTTTAACAGACTGTCAATTTATCTGGACAAAGAGCTTGCTACTGTTACTAAATGTCTTGGCCTATCCATACAACTGACATTAAACTATTCATGATGATCAGTACATCTTGCCGTTGTACCACATTGTAGATTTCTAATTAGATAGTTTCTAAATTTGTGTTGGACACAAGTAACAATATTATCCTAACTGAACCTATTTAATGAAGTTATGTCCCAAGCTTGAAATTTAAGTACTGGTATTGTAAATATTTTAAAAATATTTCACAATATTTAGAACCTTAAATTTAAAAGCAAGCTTAACCTTACATTAACTGATGTAAAATTAGTACAACTAGAATTTAACAATTAAAAAATAAAACTATTTGTCTTAAAACTTTACAAAGTTCACATCCTATTGATCAAGGCCCACAACAAATTATCACACTCTATATCCAACTAAAAGCTTCTGTAAACTTCTAAAAACTACATAACCGTGAATGAGACTTTCTCAACACATGCTATACATTTTAGCCACGGCTTGTAACAATGATAAAAGAATGAAACATGATATCTAGAGACAGGGGTGTACAAAAGGATAAAGCGTGCAATGGAAAATGTTGGCGAGTGGATTCAGTGAATGCGGGAATTGCTGGGTTTATAATTGCGTCATTTTTAAAACTTTCTTGGTACATTGCAACAAAATTGTTTTGGCAATTAGCAGTCTACCTAGCAAAACCTATGCTTTGAACTATGAAATGTCAACTGACCCTGTTCTCTTGGAATGGATGGCAGTTTTGTAATTTTATCTATGCAAAAATTTAAACAAATTGGCACAAGAAAAAAAAAGAATTTTAATTGGAAGTATATTATATGCATATAAAATAAATACGTGGCAATATTGTATGTATTACATTTTTTTAATATCTGTCTTCCCTACACCAATTTTATTTGTTAAAAGTTTACTATAATTTATGTTTTTTTAAAATTAGTTTTGAAATTATTCAGCAAAAGGTACAAAATGTACCCATGAGAATATTTTCCCTTCATTCTTACCATCATTACTTGGGCGCCACAGTAACAAAGGTATACAAACGCATTATTTAACTGTCAGAACTAAGTAGGCCTAAGTATAAAAAAACAAGCTGCAATCATTCACAATCTATTTGTCAACTTCAATTAATAATAACTCATAAGATAAAATAATCAACAATAATAATTCATACAGAGTGTTGAAAACTATGTTATCTTACTATGAATTGATAACTTATCATAGCTATTTGAATCATTATACATCATGGCAAAGAAATTTTTATTAAATAGTCATTGGTGTAGGCTACAATATGTATACTTAAATATCAACTCCTATAAAAGCGAGTGTACGTATGTACGTACATGAGTAACCTATAATGTAAGAGCTGATTTCACCCATCATCTGTAATACTTAAACAAACCCCAGCGAAGAATATACTTTGGGGTTATGTTTACAACTTCAATCATTATAATTTCTTTAGAAGTAGATTTTTTTAAATATGAGTTATAGAACGCGGTATGCTATAATACGCTATAATATTAATTTGCTTCGAAGTTATAAACTGAATGTAAATGCAACCTTTTATCATCAATATTGTCGTTTATACAAATTTAAAGAAGAGATTACTATTCAATTAACTTCGGAATATTTGTACATCTTTGTATAACATTTAAACATATTCATTCATTCATTTCTTCGCTATAATATTAATAACTTCTATATCATTTGATATAGCAATATAACATAAAAAGCAATTGAAAAGATAATATTTTTATCTTTCTTTAAATATATAATAACGAATATAAATACAAAATTTTAACAAATAGGCCAACAATTTTATAATATTTATAATTGTACACATTTACCTACATAAAGTTTGTTGTATTTAAACATAATGTTTTTTTTAAATTATGTATTTCTGTTGTGAATCTAATTAATCTGCCTGTGATTTTTCCCAAGAGCTTACTTAAATATTATTCCAAATGTTATTATTTAGGAACACTGTCTAAAAATGCAAATAATTTGCTTGGTAATTAAGTGAATCTGTTAGTACCTAGACTTGTGTTCCTATATTTTACTTATTTCATAATTTACATACACATAAAAATATATTTAGCATAATTAACAAGAAAACAAATAAATAAAAGGGATTTCTATAAGTAATACTTGTATTTTGGGACTTTGACATAACTTATCTAAAACCAAATAACTTTAGAGTGAAGATTTTTAGAGCACATGACTATTAAAAAAGTAAAGTTATAAAACTTTAATTAAAAAAGTATTTTTTTTCATATAATAAATAAGGAAAAACAATTTAATAAATAGCTGTAAAAATATTTTATATATAATTTCTCTCCCTATGAACTGTATAATTTGTTTTTAAAATAATTAAAAACTAAACTATATTTTTTAAATTAATTGTAAAGTACAAGATACTAGCCCTGTCTTCAGGCATATCTCTTTTGTCTGTAAAACAAAAGTACACACTCCTTTACTCTCTTCCACTTATCCCTCACATCATAGGCGTAACCAGGGGGGGGGGGGGGTTGGGGGGTTATAACTCCCCCATTGTAAAAAATATTTCGTACTTTGTTTACATGAAAATACGCTCTTAAGAGTAACTTGTTTTCAACACCTATGCAAAAGTAAAGTTACAATAAATTATCAATATATTGCTGACATTATCTTTGGCCGAATTGGGCACTGGCACTTTATTATTTGATATACGATGCAGTATAGCGTATGGCCTGGAACACACACGGAGTTCTCGTCCGAAACGGATTATTTGCCGTCGCCATCATATCAACAGTGGCACGAAGGAGAGTATTAGAACATACACATTGGTCGGGAAAATAAACTATCGGTTTACCTACCGCTACCACTACAATCGACGGATTTTCAACCGTCTCCCCCGAAACAGTGGCGAACGTGACCAAATGCACGCCAATTTTCCTTATTTTAGTATTTTTTTGTAGAATACTAGCCTTCAGCCGCGGTTTGTGTTCGTCAAATGACGAAACTGACATTCTTAAATAATTGAAAAATGCTTCTTCTAGTTCCTCAAATCAGGAAACACAGTGTAGAATGCTCCAAAATCTTCTTTTATTTATTGATTGTATGAATCCAAATAAGTTTTTTTTTTGCTTCCTTTTCAATCGGCGACGGAATAACAACAAAGCAAGAATTATTCTTTGTTCACATCAATAAAACATTAAACGAAATAATATATTACATAACACACTTAAAGAATCCCAATGAGGCTTTTAGACGGCGTTGGATATTTTAACGCTCTGTGTGCACACTTTAAATTTTATGAGCGGCGACGGTAACTAATCCACAGCCGACAAAAAAAGAGCTGTGTTTGTTTTAAGCTTATGGGGTTAGTCAGTGTACGGAAAGATTTAGCGGGGGATAAGTTATGGTTGCTATTCTAAATTAGGCCTGAATCACAATTAGAAGTGGAAAATTATACATACCTATATCCTTTTTAAGTATTTTTTGAAGCCTAAAATGTGTTTTTTTGCATTTAAACTTAAAAAAATTTCCCACCCCCCCCCCCCCCCCCATACGGTCGTCCTGGTTACACCTATGACTCACATTCACTAATACTATTTAATTTATTTCTAAACCTTCTTAATTAAAGTTTTAGGAATTTTATTCCAATTTCACTCAAAGGAGATTGTTGCAACTTTAAAATAC
>JAGFPH010007919.1:0-37021 GCA_018207615.1 Philaenus spumarius | reverse complement strand
GAACTTGTCGGGCACTTATCGGGAGATTGTAGAACACCTTTTAATTTATCGGGAGGATAGCTCTACCTGGAACTTGTCGGGCACTTATCGGGAGATTGTAGAACCGGGCCTAAACAAGATCGAAAACTTTAAATTTCTATCAAATTTATGATTTACAATTCAATAGAAATAAACGACCTTCAATGCTTTGATCTAGATAAACTCTGATAATGTGTACATGTAATGAAGTCATCTTGAATGAACTCAGACTGATAAGTTGTGAGTTAAAACGTTTACACATAACTGTCACCAATCAGGTGCATTCGATCAAATACACTGTGATTGGAAGAGGCAAGGTGAAGGAACCATCTGGTAAGTACATTAGTGGAGTGTAGAGTGCATCTTTCTAAATAATTCTTTTTGTCAAAAGTTCAATGGGAGAAATAACTTATTTACTAGAAAAGTAGTTTATGTGTAGCTTTTTCATTTTAAAATCATTAATTTATTTCTCGAAATGTCAATAATGTAAGAAATATGCTTTAATTAATCAAACAAAAATTGAAATGTAATTCTAATAGCTTGGAGAAAATAAAGCTACGGCTATACTTGTACGATCAGATCAGATCGGAGCCGAATTTTCCGGTCAGTCGCGGAATTCCGATGGAGTGGCTAAATCTATCAGATTCGCAACGTCCCGACATTTGTCGGAAGGAGGCGCGCGCATTCCACCTCACCATCAGTTAGTCTGAATTTGCTGTTACTGTAACAACTACCGTAAATTGCAAAATCATCTAGCTCGGACACCGACGAATAATTTTTGATGATTGTGTTGGATGAGGAAAGAAAACAAAGAAAAATAGGGACACATCCTATCAATCAAAAGCGACAAGTAAATAGAAAAAAAAATTGTTAAACTTAAATTTTGCATAGGCAAATAATTTCGAAAAGCATTATAATAAACAAGTTGTACTTGTTTTTGTCAGTTGAAGCAATGTGATTAAAAACAAAAAATAAAACGAAATATGCGTCTGTTGTGATTAGTCCAGTATTACGTATGGCAATTAAGTATTGCCAATTTCATAATAAAAACCAAGGTTAAAATGATCACTGTTTCTTACGGATGTAATGTCTCAAATCTAAGTAATACAAAAACATCCACTTCTAACAGTAGGCCTATAGTATTATAGCCTAGAGAACCCTATGTAAATATAAACAAACACCAGTACCAAACCCCATGAAGAAATGAAAGTAAGAAACTAAATTAGAAACATTATATCTATTATTTATGTAAAATTTGTCAAAATCATTATACAAAAACACAAGATGGTTAAAAAACGTATGTAGTTAAGTTATGTCAGCCATGTTTAGTAGGCGACCAAACCATTGTAAACGCGAGTCAAGCTAAAACAAATAATGTACCATGTAATTTGAACTATAAACAAAAACACGATAATCCAATGTATGAAACGTATTCTATATTTAAGAAAATATTTATGAAACAATTATTAGTTAATTATATACCGTAGATTATTATTATTACTAAAATATTCACCATAATTAGTTTAACATATGACACAAGTAGTACAACATACACTAAATTCAAAAAAGGAAGTTATTATTTAATCGGGTAAATTAAAATTATTACAAGTAAATAAATTTTATGCTTTAAACGCAAGAACAAATTAATTCTACAATTGTTTTAACCAACAAAGAAATACTTTAGGTATAAAATCCGTCGAAAACTAATTTCAAAAGAGAAAAACACGCCATGTTAGGAAAACTGCAGTGACGTAATACTCCGTAACCATGGTAACGACGAAAGAAGCCTATGACGTAACATTCACGTGAACGCAGTTGTCGAATCAAATGAATGAATACAGATTTCCGGATGCAGGCATAGACGGAAGTGAACGAACCCGGCTACATCGTTTTTAAAAGTGAAGCCAAAAATCAGTGCAAATTGAGAACTAAGCGTGGGTGGACGTATCTAATGAACTGAAGAAGTGACGCCGTTAATTGTTTTATAAAAGTGTAATCAGAACGTACAATAACTCGATATTTACTCATGTGTCCAACCAAAAACTGATAAGTATTTAAAGAACAGTGATTAAGTTTAAAACTTAAAGGAAAGTAGTTAAATAAAAATCTTTACCTTTCTTCTAATCCAATTCCTTATGACGCCATTTCATAATTGTTAACTTAATGTTTAAATTCATAATTGCGTGTATGTTGAATGGGATAATTACAGCAGCACGAGTACCCCTAGCCCGAGATCAATTTGAATTAAAATTAAATTTAATTAAATTATGTATTATGGTGATGAAACTAACTTTATTCTACAAATTTTCAAATTGTTATACTGAGCTAAGCCAAACCGGAAATAGACATTTTGTTTAAATAGATATTCCTCATTATAAATAAAACAAATTCAATTCTTTCTTTCTTTCTTGTACCAAACCAAAATTATAAACCTTATGTATTTCTAGATGAATAATTTTAATTATATTAAACTAAAATTTTGTTAAATCAAATTTGTACTTATTTCAAAGCTAATATAATTGAAGCTGAACTTAGTAGGTTTCAATTATACTACCTATAGGCTATAGTATTAGTAATTAGTATATTATAAATTTGACTTCCAACTTTGGGGCAAGTATTTAATAAAGAAATATTATACGGATGACATTTATAAAGACTTAGAAATATAAAGTTTTAGGTCATACTCCAACATCGAGTCAATATTGTTTTGTAGCTTGTAACAACCGAGTCCTTTGGTAAATTTTTAACAGCTTCAAGTAATCTGCATATAAAAGTATATTACTGCGTTTGATGCTTTGTTATATCTAATTTATTAAAACTATGACATATATACAAGGTCTGATACATATTATTTTACTGTATCACTGTTATTTTTTGTATGATTGTTTTTAAATTTGAGTCATTTAATTATAAATAAAGATACCTTTTCCACATAGCCAGTTTCTTAAAATGTCTTTCTTTTTAAAATACATACTGATAGGCAGATAAGTTAGGGTAGGTTGGTTAGCTTTTTCACTACATTTAGAAAGTTCAGGGTACACTTTGTACATTTGTGTTTTATTAGTATTAACCTAGGCTATTTTGTATTTGAGTTTAAAATTGTAATGTAGTAAAAAACTTTTTATACAAAAATTATTTTATTTAAAAGAATTAACTATTTTTTTAAATGCCACTGCCTTTGATATAAATTTACTATGTTATGTGAATATTTGCTTGATTTTTCCAGTCATTTGGAGAATTTCATCACAAATTGTCCCGATTGTTGACGAAAGAGACCGAAAGTTCTTTCTGATCGGGAGCGATCGGGAGGGGTGGCTGCTATATCTATCAGATCCGCGCAGAGCCGACCGTTCCGGTATGCTCTCAGAGCATGGAAAAAATTTGGCTCCGATCTGATCTGATCTGATCGTATAGACTTGGCCACCCCCTATTTAAATACACAGAAAGAATACCTTCGGAAAAGTTCGTCTTCGATCTGATCTGATCTGATCGTACAAATATAGCCATAGCTTAAGAAGTGACCTAATTAGAGTAATCGTATCTTTACAAATTCAAAGAACTTAAGATTTAAAATATATAATAGTTATTTGTGTGTCTAGGGTGTAAAGTTGAGTTTGTCGCACGATGTAAACATTTAATGCCCAAGGCGTTATTGAGGGTGATAAAGTAAACTTTGCACGGGGTGCCTTCAAACACTGGATAGTCCATTTCGCAGATGTTGCAAACACTCGATAGTTCATTTCGCAGATGTTGCAAACACTCGATAATCCATTTCGCAGTGGGAGGAGCCAATCCTTGTCACCATCAAATTCGTCTGTGACACCCCCCCGGCATGACATCAAAGGGATGAGGTTAGGTTAGGTAGTCTTAAACTGCTAGGTAGTCTTTGATCATGGAATTCTTTTCGTTGTCTGTTATTGGTCAATTTCTTTGACAGAATGGCGTCTACTATCGAGTTTTTGATCCTTCGCGTGGTTGAGACATCTAATATTCACACTATCTACCAAATGCACTATCTAGCAGTCGAATGGATCCCACTTTGCACCAGTAATACACATGTTCTTCCTACAGCTACATTTTAAATTAGTGTTTTAGTTTTTAAAAAGATCCGTTTTACAGAGGTTGGTTCCATAACAATCAACATTTTTGGTACTTATGTATTATTTTAAACGTTGTAAGGTTATTGCAACAAAAATGCAAGCATTAAAAGAAAGTAGCCTGAAAGGTACTAACCTATAGTCTTTAGTCCCAGCACTTATCACTATTCGGGCCGGCGACTGTTTGGCGTTTCGTTAGTGAGTTGTCGGCAATGGCTTGCAACACACCAACTACTGATGAATGCTGTGACTAAAGTCTATAGGTTATTTTTTTTAAATTGCGTTTTTGTTGCAATACAAAACAAATTACGTAATAGATGTTACTAACTTATATTAGTTTTTTAAAATCTCAAAACGTCTAAAAATAGTATGTAATAAAAAACATCTAAAAATAATGGCCTCCATATAATACGTAAGTACCAATTTTTCAGAACATAGACTACATCAGCTGTTTACTTTGTGCCCTAAGGCGGAAAGTAAACAGCTGGCGTACGAAAAGTATTACTTTACTTTAAAGTGAAACAAAGAGGTATAAATTACTTGATGCTGAACATATGTAGTTTACTTTACGCACTGTTTTGAGAGTGGAAAACGCACTTTATTAAGTGGCTGTAGGAAAACATTATTTTATTGTATTTTGTTATCCTTTACTTTCTCTTTTTGCCATATGACCAAAAGGGAATCACTGTTTCCTATATGACCGTCAAACCCTTTATCTTTAAACCATGTTCAAACAGTGGTAGTGGGGATGGCTAAGTCTGCTATCCATACAAACACAATGTTTAAATATCTTTTAACTACAAATTAGTAAACTAAAAACTTTATCTATGCACTCTTTGTGTAATTTATGTTCAATTTTAAAGAAACTTCTCTGGTATTCAAGGAGTAGAATTCACTGGCATATTATAGTTAATTGCACGACCTTTTGATGCCCTTCTCCTCCGAATAATTAAAACATCTTACAATACAAACATTTTCTTGAAGAACATCTAAGACCTAAATAATTATACTACTGGTTTACATACTTCACAATAATATTAACGTCAAGAAACCTTACAGGTTAATTAATTTTAAAAATGTTTAAATAGTAGACTATGATATTGTAACATTTTTGTGCTATTAAAAGACTATACTAGCCTATATTTAATACATAATTTCTGGTCCTGAAATAATTCATATAAATAGTTTAAGGAGATTATATAGTTTGAATAATTATCAAAAGTAATTGTTAAGAAATAATATTTGTTTAAATATGTTTTACTGAGTTTGTATTGTTGATTTTCAAACAATAATAACATTTATGTTGCATATATGCATGGAATATAATAGCAAGAGCAGAAGTAATAATTAATTACCGTACAATAAAAAACGAACAGTGTGAAAGAACTTAGCAAAGCAAAAAAAAAAAAACATCAAATTTGTGACCTATCTTTGTTCTACAAAAATAGTTCTCCAAGGAAAAGTAGTTCATCCTGCCCATGAATTAGAATTTGGGTTTACATGAATTAGAATTTGATATTTTTTTATTCCTCACCAAATAACCGTATTATATCAAAGACCACTAAAGAATACCGTTGCGTGGCGGCCAATAGGATGGGCGTGCAGCGTTGCCATATCTACTAGCCTCGAACACTCCTGGTATTTACCGCTCGAAGCTTGAGCGCACAGTTTAAAGAATTATAAATGTGTTGAGTCAGCCGCGTTCAGTTAGAAGCGTGGGAAGAACGTGACAACGTCGGACTAAGGCGATTGGAGCGTTCAAGGTCTCGGTGTACACAAGCCCGCCCCTCAACGGTATTCTTTCGTGGTCATTGATATAAGTAGGCTATTTATGAATAATTTTAAATAAACTATCGGTTGTTTACTTATAGCAGTGGTAAATTTTCAGTGCTGTGTATTTTATTGGTACATGTTGGTTCAGGCCTGTTCAATTTTAAGTTGTTTTAGCAAAATATTTAAATACATAAAAATCAATTGAATATTTCTATAATATTTAAACAACACAACTAGCTTTTTTCTCTTGGAAATGCTCTCATCCAAGAGCATCAGAAAAACATCAGACACATTCAAAAAATAGTATTTTAAAGGACAAACAAGAAAACATATTGCAACATTTAATTGTTTATAAATTATTTCTATATCAAAACCTTCAATTCTTTTCAAACTTAAACTGTTAATTGATAGTTTTTCCCACTGTACTAACACATTTCATTTTTTCCTTCTGTCTCGCACGTTACATGATTCCAGGGGCACTACTTTCATCATTAATAGAATGCCAAAGATTGATTCAAAGCTGGTCGTAGGAGTAAGAGTACTCTGTTTCACTCTAACCAAATAACAGTACAAAGGTTTGGACCATTATACTGTTTATTGGTTTCAATCTGTCTCGGTCAGGGCCGGCTCTAGGGTTTGTGGCGCCTTAGGCGAAAACAAATTCTACACACTTATTAAAGTGCCTTCGGCGAGGTCTGCCGTGTATGGAACTTCGTAAAAACGTTTTTATTAATAACTAGCTGACCCGTACGGCGTTGCCCGTGGTTGTTAGTATTTTCAGTCTTTTTGACGTAATTGTATTCTTTTTAAGTGTTCGTTGAATACCCGTGCGTATCCTACTGTGGTCATGAAAAAAAGTCTACGCTATTTAGGAAAGCACTGAAAATTGTATTCCTGTAAACTACTATCTAACATGAAAAAGCTTTAAATATATCGTTTTAATTTATAGTTTTTACTAAGTTTGACTTTCACTTAATTTCATTGACAATGTTGCGAGCACCTACAGCCTAAAAGGAAGCTACATTCCAATTCAAATTTCATTCCAATTCGTTCTTATAGGGATTTTTAGTAACTTTGACCCCCCCCCCCCCAAACCGCCCTAAAATTTAGAATTTCTGTTAAACCTTTCTTAGCGAGGGTTTAAATTAGCTGGGGGTCGTAGAAAAGATATTTGAATCACTTTGTAACATCCGCGTTAATTTAGGATGTAACAAACTGGTTCAAATAGAGTTTGTAATTTTAAATGTATAGGCCTAATTAGTATAAGATATTGTTTAGTATTTAAATGTACAATATACAGTATATATCAAAATAAAGCTACGAATGTGATATTTTAATAGCATTTAGTTTCAGATTGTTTGTTTAGTTTTCAATAAAATATGTTTAAACTCATGTATGTTTATGGTTATGCATGGTGTCAAATAATTTGTTTGTTATTATTATTACTGATAGCGAAAATATGTTTTGAAAAGTATTAAAAAATTCATAGTTATGATATATTTTATATAAACAATATTTTAAACAGCATATCTCTAAGTAGGCCTACATAGATATTTAATAACCAATGTTTGAGTTGAATTATAATTCTGTAAGCATTTTTCGTTGATTTTTCCTTATTTGTGTTTGTTTATAGTTTTTCAATCTAACCTTAAAAAGCTGTTAGTTTTGAAGAGTATTACAGTGATTATAAATTTCCTAAGTAATGTTGCTATGGTAATGATTGTAAACAAACATAACGTGTTGAAAACTTTTTATACGAACAGCTGTTTTTGTGAGCTATGGTTTTGAGTTCATACAGTAAAGGCTGTTGAGTTTCTTCCAAATTTGAAACTTTTTCGGGAAACTTTTCAAATTTTTCTTTACGTATAAACCTTCTATGAACTACTGCAAACATTTTAAGACCAAAATTAGCCAAATCGGTCCAGCCGTTCTCGAGTTTTAGCGAGACTAACGAACAGCAATTCATTTTTATATATATAGATTGTTACAACAAAAAATTTGATTTTATAACCTTTATGTAAATAAAACTTACTTAAATTTTACACAAAATGCATATTATTTAATATCCATAAACCTCAATGTATTTTGTTAGTTGAAATAGTAGTTCTAACAATGGCTTTGTATTTTCTCTTTTGTTTTGACTACTTACAGATTAATAATTAGAAATCTAAATTAATACTAGAAAAGCCACATTATATCACACAGATTTACATTAGGTATATAGGTTTATAGGTTTTATAATAGCATTATGTACAGTTCTCTCAATATCAAATAGAAACTCACAGCTAGATTACAAATAGTTTTCTGTTTTTTATAACACTTTTAAAAAAATGCACAAATGTTTGATATTTTATAGAAATAATAATTATAATTTACCCATGTTTTGAAAGACAAAGCTTGTTTGTTTACAACTCACATTAGGAGACAAACATTCCATAATGCAAGAACTGTGCTTCTATATTCGTTGGTGATATTCCGCCATCGCGTCGCAACCAGGGTGGGGCGAAGTGCGTGTTGCCGTCGCAAACTACAACCCTACACTTTGCTACGCATAGCGAGGTTGCCAAACTGAGTAGTGTTAGGGCATACTTTCCTATTTTCTAAGACAACTTAAATAAAATAAAAGACCCTTCACATTTCATTACCTAGTAAGGTTACCTAAGGTACCTACCGGTACTAGTAGCGCACAAAAATACTAAACTGTTAATTAGTGTATGTTTTTAAATCCCCAAATTTGAAAAATATCCTTAATTTTGCGCCCTAGGCGACCGCCTAGGTTGCCTATATGGACGAGCCGGCCCTGGTCTCAGTCATCTTCATTCATCAATGAACAAGAGAGGGCAAAGATTGGGTAGTAAATCAAGAAATTGTATTACTGAATTATGACTGTATTTATTTCCCTCCATTATCATAATGTTTCGACTTCGTCGTTAAAACAAAATAAATTATTGTACTTTCTGAAAAGTTTTTTTTACATTCAATGTAATTTTAAAGGCATATTTTTTACATGATTCAGATATGGCAGATGTATTTTTTCAGCTAAATAATGAGCCAATACTTTTTATTATAACACAATAAAGCAATAATTGAAGTTTTCGCTCTTATTCATAATTCATTTTTATGGAGTGAATAAATTGCCGATCAAGGGTTACGCTGTAGTTCTTTTGAGAGTATCACTCAAATGCCGCGATCAGAATATTTTGAAATTTAATTGTAACAAGTTGCTATTCCTTCTCTAAGTTTATGTTTTACTTGTTCCGTTTAATAAGGCAGTGTTTGTTTTATTCTTGTATCTAATGTGAACTGTAATATTTTCATTATTTTCTAATTTGAACAATCACAAGCGATTTCCTTATTACAAAAAAATGTAATAAGATTTTGAGAATTATGAGAAAGAGATAATATTTTACCAATTTTAAATAGATATTCATGTTTTAATTCTGTAAAGTGTACAGGTTAAATGCACATACTTTTATAGGAGTAGGTACTGTAATCGCTTAGTTTTATCTGTTGGCATTTACTATTAGTAAACAGAAAGTTGATCTCGGTAGTTGACACAGATACAGTGAAAGTAACCTGAACAGTTCAACTGTGGCTCCTGACCTGAATCTCTCCTTTACAGTAGAGATTGTACAAGTAATAACATTAGAAAGAGATTGCAATCACTCCTAATGTATAATTTGCTGAGAAATTAAAATAGTCACACGGTCGAAGTGTTACTTTAAAGATAATATCTTTATGGTAAAAAAAAATATATTTAAATCTTATATTTCTGAGTGTTACATCCAATGGTTTAATAGAGCCGTGGTTCAACAGGGGTAGTGGAACATAACCGTAGAAATAAGTAAACAATTCAAAGTAACAGATCCAATCAGGGAGACTAGAAAAGGATGTCTTGTTCTACTTCTATTATAAATCAAATAGGCCTGTTATTTTTTTACCTGCAGTAATTATTAAAATAAACTTGGGGGAAGACTCCTGCAACCTCCGCACGCCAACCCCGTTGGAACCTTCTAAACACTTATCATGTTATTTTTTTTATAATAAATTTTTTTTAATAATGTTATTGTGTAGGATTAATAATAACCCCAAAGCCAAGATGGTAAATAATGTTAAATGTTCAAATCAAATTATTTTGTATATTTTATAACAGCAGTTATAAAAAAGGTTAGAAGAACCAGCAAGGCTCAAGTCAACACTTTAAAATCTAAAAAAAGTGTATAATAAAAACTTAACCTAAAAGTTAGAAATACAAATAATTGCTTCAAAGTTTGAAATCAGCTGTTAATGGAAATATTAGAGCAAACAGCTGTTTTAGCTGTTATTTTATTCAATTGGTGGCTATGGTAAATTAGGCCTAACCTAAGAATTTTTCCGACTAAATTTACAGATATTGAAAAAAAATATTTTATACCAAAATGAATGGCTATGTTACTCAGGGATAGCGTAGCTTTTTATTAGTAAAACTATTTTTTCAATCGGTTCAGTAGTTTCAGAGATTACCCCCTACATACAAACAATATATTAATTAAATTAATATCTATGTTACAAGTACAATTTATTTAAATGTAATTATTAATACTTTCTTTAATAAAACAATAAATTAGAAAACAAAAGTCTTAAAATAATTTTTATAAAAATTTACGTGGTTAGATCTACTGATGAAAATAACTGTAAAATTTACATAGTTTAAAACAACAGTGTTAATCTTCTGAAACAAATTAAATATTTACATAACTACATTTCTAAATGTATAAATTTCTATTATTATTCATAAAAAATATTAACTAAAGTTAACAGTAATATTAATAATATATACACAGCAATAGTCAAAACGGTTTCTTTTCTCGATCACAACTTAAATATAATATTTACGTTGTGGTTGCATATTATTATATTTGGCATATTGTCTCTAGAAGTTTAACCAGCAACATTTTTAAAACAAAATCTAAATACAAAAGGGCTAATTAAAATAAAATCTTAACAGCAGTAATTGAAGTTTTGATCACTTAAAAAAATTAAGTTCCACATACATTCCTTTGTATCCTGTACAATACATTATAATGTGCTTATCTAATTGCAATCTAAAAATATAGAATGAACCCACATTTTATTTGTATTGTACTGTTTTAATGATCAAAATATCTGAATGTGTAATCCAAGTGAAGGCTATACTTGACCTTGGCATTTAAAGACAAAAAGACTTGTTGTTTGGTCTGGTCTGAGTCATTGATGAAGAATCCAATAAAAGGTTCTCTTGGGTAGATTACAAAGAGAAAACAAAATTTTGAACTATTAATTGTCACTTTTTGATTGTAGGCCTAATTCTTATCTCCATACATATAAAAGCCAAATCCAACGACTCACTGATCACGATTTCTCAAAAACTACTGAACAAATCGGAACGATATTTGGTAAGTAGCTTTCTCTAGGGCCATAGGTGCTCACTAAGAAAGGTTTTAAAAAAAATCGAAATTTTAGCGGGGGTTTGAGGGGGGCCAAAGTTACTAAATCACAATTTCTCTAAAACTACTGAACGGATTGGAATGAAATTTGGTATGTAGCTTCCTCTAAGGTCGTAGGTGCTAATAAGAAAGGGTTTCAAAAAATTCGAAACTTTAGGGGAGGTTTGGGAGGGTCAAAGTTACTAAAAATCCCCATAAGAAACACATAGTGTAATTTATATTTATTGATATAATATATTTTGTGTTAATGTACATTTAACTTTGATTTCCCCTGCTGCAAAATACATACCTGCATTATCGAATTTTTTCCAGACAAACCATTGCTCGGACGAAATAAATACATATGACATTTTCTGTTGAAAAATACCTCCCCTACACGGTGGTATTTTTTATTTTTCTCTATCTTCATCCCAGCTCGAAATATTAAGAATAATCGGAAAAAAATGATAATCGATTTTTTTTTCGACTTTGGGAAATTGATAGACTGGTAAACTTTTTTTATGTTAATCTACATACTTTAATGTACTCATAAAAAAAATCAGCCGTATTGTAAATTACTGGTAGTTGTAACCTATACCGACTGGGCTACAGCTAGTAAACCATAAATGCATATTTGAAAGACGCATTCTAACAAACAGGAACTTGTATCCATTCCAAACAGAGCTTAGATTACTAGTTCATTGAGAATCGAAAGCTATTTAAATAACTTTAATAAAAAATTGGACTTCAATTTCAAATAAGTTAAAGACGTTAAAAAATCGTTATTGTTATGTTGGCTACAATAACATCAATTCAAACAAAATACAAACATCTAAATATTGAATTGAATGTATTTTTAATTCATAACTTTTGATAACTTTTTTTAAACTCCGAGATTTAAACCCAATATTTGGTGCCTAAATTTAACATTATACCTTGTGAGAAGTAGAAGATACGGTAATTGTCCTTTGATTTTTTAGACCAATTATCCTGTGTCCGTTTACAGTAGTTATTGATCGCACAAATGTGCGAGTCATATTTAATACAATCGAGGAGTTGATAGCAAAAACCGGACAAGTCCAAAAAATCATAAATTGAGATTATTGCACTATATTGTTTATCAGGGGTAAATGTAAATATAACATATTCTTCTAAAAGGTGACAAGTCACATATAAAATGAAGGTTGAAAATACATGGTTTCTTCAAAAACCAAATAGGTCCGTTGTTTTTCCAGCAAAAACGGGACAAATCCAATGGACTTGTCTTGTTCTTGCTAGAAAACTCACTAAGTACATGAAAGCACCACGATCAGCGCTAGTGTATTTGTATACAAATTTGTATTGTGTTTATAACATATTTAGCACTGTACTATTACTTTGTTGTATCTTGCAATTGGCTATAGTTTTTATAAGTTTATACCAATAAAAAGATAAGTTGTTTTAAATTATAAGATAAGATAAAAATCCAATTTTATTTAGCAAAAACTGGACAAGTCCATCAGTTTTTAATTTTTTTTGGCTTATTGAAATTAAAAAAAGTAATATTAACACTTTTACCTAAAACAGTAAAGTTTGGACTTATCCGGTTTTTGCTATCAACCCCTCAATCAATTTCTAAATGCAGAAGTTATTTTCGTGAAATAATTTATATCTAATTAATGTACTAATATTACGCCTTTAAAACCTACTTAAGAATGTTTGCATAAAACAAATTGCTGCTTGTGGAGTGCTTGGAATTTTATCTAGAGACCATAAACCAATATGGTCTGTTAAATATATTCTATTATTAATTATTTTTGTTAGGTCAGTTCAGCGAAATTAATCAAATTTATTGAAAATAATTGTAATAATTATTTGCCAGGTCACCCCATTATACTTTCTACGTCCTGTCCACAATTTCCTGTTTGACTGTAATGACAGTCAGATTTTAGTTGAGTAGCAGATTTATTTTTAGGTTGTTAAATGTGTTGCTCAACACTGGGATATCAAATGTTGAATGAAGGTCAAATATAGGAGGAGAAAATTAAGGCCTAAATGTAGCGATGCTTTCAAAAACCCTAAGTTAATTAAGTTCAATTTTACCAACCAAAATTTTAACCAGTATTGGAAATAAAATTGTTATATTTTTAACATTGGATTCATGTCGTTTATTAATTTTTTAATAATATCTGTTTTATAAGTTAATATGAACAAACTTTTTTAAATTAATAAATTGTCTTGCTTTTAAATGTGATCACATTATAAAGTGATATGCTAAATTAGAAATTACATATTTCATCAAGTTTACTACTTTTATGCTATAAATATTGGTTGTTTGCAGTTGTTTTTTTCCCTTTATATATATATGTAACGTTGCAATAGTGTTGTTTCATTGGTAATTCAACACATGATCTTCTACCAGTCCTGAGATAGGAAAGGCAGGTAGTCCATATGGTCACACACATTTTTAATAAATACTAGCTGACCCATGCGAATATTTCGCAAGTTCGGAGTAGGCCTACATTTACCTGATTTAACACGTTGATTTAATTCAGTTAATTAAGTTTATTTATTTACATTGGTTTATAAATAACAGTTTCCCTATACAATCTTACAGTGTAAATAATCTAACTAACAGCTGTCATGCTAGTTAAACAGATGGTTAGTAGATGGCGCCGTTCATTAGGAACATACAGAGTATAATATAAAAGTTTTTTAAATCAATTTTTGTTATTAAAACATGAATTTTAAGCTGTTTGTCTATTTTTCCCGTGTAGTGGTTAAGGAAAGCTTTAAAATGATGCCTCATTAATGTAATTTGATGATGTATTAAGGAAGTTATGGCGTACCGACAAAAAAATAGTCTTGAGAAATAATATATGCGATAAGTTCTAAAGCTCTCGACTCAGATACTTTTAGTGTTTTCTTTACTTTAGGTGGCTGGAAGCCTGTTCATTTTACTGTGGATGAAGTACAGTGAAAAATTTTCTCATTTGGTAAAATTTAGGGTAAGATTTTTGTGGCCGGTTAGTGTAATAAAAATTCTAACTTTTTTCTTTTTTTAAGTGAAAACCCTTGGTCGCTATAGACTTAAGAATTTTGTAAAAACATAGTTAACTAAATAAAATTTTGAAATTCATTTTATTATAGTTATGTTTTTACTGTTTTTCTTTATTGGTGTTTTATTTTATACCCAAAGTTTATAGTTGTCATTTCTTTATACATTAAATTTAAGTCTATTTTGCTTAGAAAGTTTATAAAATATTTTACTGCATTTGTTTAGTTTTTTTTGTTGTTGTTAAAATGTAAATGGCCTGCTGAATGTCTTACAAATTAAGAACTGAAGAAACGTTAATGGGTTGTTAATTAGTTAATCATAGTGGCAGGCTCAAGAGAAAACTGTACTTTTCCTTACAATTTATAAAACCCATTCACTACTATACAATTGTTGGAAGAACCCATTCACTGCTATACAATTATTGGAAGAACCCCATTCACTGCCATATAATTAGAATCCACTATATAATCCATACACATTTTGGCAGACCTTGCAGATAGTGCGGGCTGTTTTGGTTTTAGTATTATGTATAATATGCAAAAATGATAGATTGCATTTAAGTTTATTGTTATAGTAGTGGCATTGTGGGTCGCACGCAAGCTTGAGAATACTTTATGCCGAGAACTCAGTATGTTGAGATTAAGTGTGGACAGGCTGCGCACACAGATCTATTGTCAAAGGCAAATGGCTGCCGAGTTTTCTTGTAAGCTAGTCTTACTTTCTTTTAAAATGTAGTGTGCTTTTAGTTTAGCACGCCGTCCAAGAGGGTCCCTAGCTGTTCTAAGTCAAACATACCTATCACTTTACCACACCTAAGCAAACATTACATTCATTAACCTTTTCAGTGGCACGCCCTATTATATACGTTTGTGCTGCCTATCATGCGTAGGAGCAATCCCGCATATACTCGTTTTCAAATTTATCGCTGAAAGAGTAGAACCGTATTAGTTTGTTTTACTTTTAGAATACATAAACTTGTGCTGCTATCTGTTGAAAATGTGTAGAACCTTTTCTGAACCGATTAAGCTTTATACCAAAATTCAGGAATATTTTTATGTAGATGTGATCAAGTGTCTTCTGTTTGAGCATTTAGTTGTAGCTGTCTGTCAGCTGTCTCCTCTTCTGTTTTGTCTAAAGCTAGCCATTCACGGTCCGATTCAATGTCCAATGTCCAATGTAGGATCCGATGTAGGAGCGTGAATGGGTTTGATGGACGACGAGTTGGATGATCGGACAAATCGGAGTCCCAGACCAGACTAAAAGATGATCCGACTTCCGACGGAGTCGGACTGTGAGTGGGGTGATCGTACGATTGCGTCAGTTCAAACTTTGTTTTTGCTGTTGTTTGATCTTCCCTTTTCCCCTATATTTTGTATATTTTTTAGTTCTATAATAATGGATAATAAAGGGTTTTTGGAATTTATTGAATTGTACTGGGAGAATAGGTGCTTGTGAACACAAGTGATGCAATTTATGCAAACTGACATGTTTGTGAGCATCTTCGTGTTGCAATAGTTCAAAAATAATTTCTTAACCTATTAAAAAATATAGGTGAATGTTTACTACACTGAAAAAATGTAGGCAGTTGTCTACTATATTTTAAAATATAGGTGATTGTTTAGTATATTGAAAAAATATAGTTGATTGTTTAGTATACTGAAAAAATATAGCCTAGGTGATTGTTTAGTATACTGAAAAATGTAGGCGATTGAAAGTATACTGACAGAATATAGGGGATTGTTTAGTATAGTGAAAAATGCAGGTGATTGTTTACTATACTGAAAAAAATAAAGGCGGTTGTCTACTATATTTAAAAATATAGGTGATTGTGAGTATACTGACAAAATATAGGGGATTGTTTAGTCTAATTATTTACATATAGTAATTGCTGGACATTTTGATACAACTGCCACGATTTAAAAAAAAGAAGACTGAATTGGAAACGTTAGTTGGATTGTAAGTGGGATGGTAAGTTGGATCATGAGTAGTGAAACGCATCCTACTTGCAGTCCAACTCGGTCGTCCTACAAATCGGACCGTGAATGGATAGGACCACTAGGTGACCCTATGTTGTTCAAAACCTTTCACTGAAAAGGTTAAAACATTTTTATCTTCACTTCAAAATAAAGTTTGTATGGCAGGTTAGAGCAATACAAATTTCATCTTTTTACATTTTTTTTAAGAGTGAAAAATATT
Source organism: Philaenus spumarius (assembly GCA_018207615.1). Taxonomy (NCBI): domain Eukaryota; kingdom Metazoa; phylum Arthropoda; class Insecta; order Hemiptera; family Aphrophoridae; genus Philaenus; species Philaenus spumarius. Next base: position 20,456 of record JAGFPH010007919.1, on the reverse strand, counting down.
AGCGGTTATCATTGCAATAATGAATTTTATAAAAAACTAGTTAAATAAAATTTCAAATTTTTTGTTATTTTCTTTGTGAAGTGTTTTTGTTACGATTTACTGTTTTTTTATTGGAGTTTTACTTTATACCCAAAGTTTATACTGTATTTGTCATTCATTAATTTTAAGTCTGTTATGCTATTCCGTTTTTTCCTGTTAGTTTTAAGATTTGAAAAAGTTATTTCTATTATTATTTATTTTTAGTCGTAGCTTTAATAAGACTAGTGGCTTGTAGGGGCAAATGCCCCTATTAATATTGAAACAAACTTTAATATTTTGTATAGTAATTTTATTTTTTAAATACAAATTAAAAACCTGTAGGCCTACACATTAAAATATTTGTTTGTTTACAAATCATACTCAGCTGTTTTTCATTTAAATGTATTTCTTTAAAACCAGCTGGGCTTTAATTTTTATATAAAAACAAACAAAACAGCTGGTCTTTTGAATTTGAAATTAAAAGAAATAGTCAAAGCAGTTTTTCGCCCTTTTTCGAGTTATATTGCCTAAATTAAAAATCTAAAGCCAGTTTGCACATCTGCACACACAGACGCGTGTTTTAATGTATAATATGTGGGGGTGAATCTTAAAACAAAAAAGCCCTATGGATTGCAAAGTTTCCATGTAGCGTATTAATAATATAGATGTGGCAGGTAACCTCTGCCTTAGATAATAATAGGTTATAATCATAGTTACACAGTATTGTAATTCTGGGTCTATGTTGATAGTAGTCATGTTATTTGGCTTGCATGTTAACAATATGCTGAAATTAGAGTTTATATAGTTAAAGGGGGAGCCAGCTTGAGACAAAATGTTCAAGTCTGTCTTCAACCTTGCGCTACGGTGGACTCGCTTGCCTTTCTTTACCTATTAAATGTAGTATAAGTTCGGACCAGCAGGGAAATTGTAATCGTTATGCTTTAATAAATGTATGAAGTAAAACAATCTCTTCGTTTCCTTAATCTGAAGAACATTCTCCACCACAAACCATCCTGATAACGTCTGGAAACTCGCACGATAGTGGAAGGACAAATCGTATGAGATCATATGCCATTGCCTGGGATCTGCAGGGTTAACCGACAGCCAATCACAAAGCTATTTATTAAGTTGCAAACTAGTTTAATCGTCATTATAATTTGTTTTGATGTTACGTTTACGAGCATTGTATACTGTACCAGGCTATGATAACTTAACCAGTTATTTTGCCTACATTTAATTTAGTTTTCTAAAACTACAACAAACTCATTGCCCTGCCTTTTAAAAAGTATAGGCAACAATTAGAAAATACACGATTAATCTTAGTCATTTAGGTACGTACCTTTTAAAAAACGTCATTCCTTACTTAGAGTCTATCCAAGCTTTCGGAGGTGCAGTCAAGGACATGTCCTTTACGGATATACAAGCGAGTGAAATATGACTTTTTTAAATGTTTTTTGGTGTGTTTTGTGTTAATGTTTAAGTGTTGTGTCAAATATTTTAACGATGTTCAGCTGCACTGAACCTTTGTGTAGTGTAAGATTTGATAATGGTCTGAACAAGGGAGATCGAAACAGGTCATCCACGAAAAAGAAATTAAGGAATAGGAATTGACGTTTTTTAAAAGGTACGCACGTAAATTATTCATACACCCTATTCCGGAGGCTAAAATACCTAAAATGAATAAATTAATATTATTTACAACTAAATTGAGAGATACCAAAGGATCAGAATATCCATGTTATTTATGCATTGTTTCCCCAACCTAATGTTCACATAGACTTTAATTTGATTTGTCTCAAGTTGTGCACTATGAAGCCTATTCATTTTAATGTTTTCTTAAATTTATATTTTAAAACATTTATATAATTAGATTTTAAGAACTCCAAATAAAATTTGGAATGTGACTAAAACAGGAAATAATGATTGAGGAGAAATGAACATTTTCTTAAATATTCACTAATGTTTACAAAACATGGTAGTAATAACTAGCAATAAATGTTTTTAAATAAGGCTATTATTAGAGGCTACATCTTACAAAATTTAATTTACTAATATTTGTTACATTTTGATTGAGTGTGGAGATTAGTAAACCCGTGGGCTGAAGTAAAAATTAATGAAAGTAAGCCGTTGTTAATGTTTCACTTAGCATATTGACATTTGACACGGCTATAACAAACTTGACAATATGTAAATTTGTATCTGTACGGCTGTTAATCATATCTTAGCAAAGTAAGACTAATAATTTTTATTATTTATTTGAAGTTAGTTCTACTGCTTTATTGAACAAATTTTTTTAAGGTGAAAAACCAATTTGGCTATTATTGTCTCAAAAATCATAAACCAACCTTAATGTAAATTAAAAACAAAATGAGGAACAACCTGAACTTAAAACATAATGAAAAAACTATTAAAAAGTAGCAATATACAAACAAAAATCATGGTTATACTTTAACTCGGAAAGTTGAGTTTCTGAAGGTACTCACCAAGTCTACTACAGTTGAAATACAGTTGCCTAGGTTCGAACTTAAGTTAGTGGTCTTCGACTTTACACTTTATGCTGCCAACCCGTCTTCATTAACAATACGTCCCCATTTTGTTCAGCAATAATATGTCCAAGTTAATTAAAATGTATTCTTTTTGTGAAATAACTTTACTAACAAAATTCTATTTTTTTATTTCAGTTGACCAACATTACACTGGCAACAAATCGAGAAATGCGATAATACGGGAGGATCTTCCAAAGGCAAAAGATGAACAGAGGAGAGAAGAAGAAGAAGCGCTAGCAAAATATCAGGAAATGGTTTTTCTTCAGTAAGTAGACTTTCCCGAAACATAATATTTGTCCAATATTCCAACCATTTCTTAAAAATCTATACTTTGTGACCAAGTCCTATAGAGGTGGTTAAAAGACCAAACCTAACGATACATGTAAACCCGTCCATCCATGCGACAAGTAACAGATTGAATCCAGTATTTAAAATGTATTTTACCTTTTGTTGTTAAATGAATAGCCATTAAAAATAAGCACTTGCTGCCATTAGCAATCAAACATTTGCTCTTTCTGATATTAAGGCAAAAATTTGAGTCAGCCACAGGAGATATTTTTGTTAAGAGTATCAATGATTTGTTCAATGGAAATAGAAAAATAATGTCAAGTTAGACTGAAATGTAATATAGTAGAACCTTGGTTATCCTCTTGCTGTCGGCCATGTTGGCTGACGCTCCATAACACCAATGTTAAATTAAAATCCAAATTTTTCCTTTATTTTTGATCGGAAAATTATAAACGATATGTCATTTTAAAGCTATGGTCAATATGCATGCAAATGGCTTTTTCAAAACTAAGAAAAATATTTTGTTTAATATTTATTAACAATTTAAAACATTGATTTTTAATATTTTTTTATGTTGTCACTATTAATTATAGCGAAAAACTACCAAGCCATTCGCCTGAAGAATTTCGTCCCCAAGATTTTGGTAATTTTTTAAAACTCTAAATTTAAATAATTGCGGGTTTTAAATGGATTTAAGCTGAGCAATGTCTGTGTAACCTACCGCCGCTATAGGGAGTCGCAGGTTGCTTTCTGTTTTACTAGAGCCGACCCTTAAAGAATAACTATGATTGTTATTTTTGTTTGTGTTTTGTATGAGTTGAGTTAACTTAAATTTATTTGTAAGTTAATAGAATTGACTTTGACAAAAGTTCTTTTTGAATTCGCCTCGGTTAATACGGAGTTAACTGAATTCATTTTGATAAAGAATTCATGACTTGAGATTATTTTACATAAGTGAATTTATAACAACAAATTTGGTAAGGTAAAAATAAATCTTAAACAAGATTTAAAAAAAAAAATTAATTATACGATTATACGTATAATTTACATAATGATATGTTTTAGGGAAGAGAAAGATGCTAGAGTAGCGAAACAGCTGGCAGAGAAGATTGAGAGGGAAGAAGCTGAGAGAGTGAAGAGGCTAGAATTAAAAGATAAGGAAATTGCTCTACAGATTCAGGTGGGTTATGTGTCCCTCATGGCATGTTTCATAATAAAGTAATTTGTTAAGAAAGTCCATTATCTTCTACTGGTTTCTTCCAGTTCTGTATAAATCCTCTTTATTTTATTTAAATAAACATATCTAATATTTGTTCTTTGCCAAAGGTTTCTAAATGAGAGTGATTCCATCAGTTATAATTAGTGAATTTCCATAGGAAAAATGAGCTATTGCAGTGGCCCTTATGGTAAGACCCAAGGTCGGGAGTAGCAAATGAGCACCGATCATGGTCCCCAGAACACGTTTTGGTGTGTTGTCATTAAAAATATATGTATATATATAAATGTATTACAACGGAACACCTTTTGACGTTGTTCTGCCCCACGTTCGGGAGCCAATTTTACAACGAACAATCGCGTGCTGACGTTCTTTTGTTGTATAATAAGTTACAACACCTACTGGAAGCCTTTAGCCAAAATTTTATCTTTAGCTTAGGTGATGCAACTGGGTGTCTGATACCTATTTCTATAAGTATTTCGACTGACTCTAACACTTTAAAATAGCTTCCAGAAATTAATAAGTTTACTAGCTCTGAATTTAATTTACGAGAACTCTTGATTATTTTTGATCTCAGGGAAGTGAGAACAGTGGAACAGCCCTTATAACTTACCTTATTTGTGCTTTGATTATTTCTACAGCTAAACACATTTATTATACTATTTCTAATAAAGGAAATTATCATGAATGGATAACCATAAACAGGTAATTGATTACTCTCAGTATTTCAGTATAAAAATTAGTAATTAATTTATTCAAAATTCAAAATCAAAACCTTTTCAAAATTAAACATAAACAACTCGTTTTTCTCACCATCTGCTTGTACATATAACTTCTATCCAATATTAATGTTAAACCTATAATTCTAATTTCTAATAGGCTTGGCAGACAGTCTAATTTTATAATCAATTTAATTTTAAATTATTTGAATTTAACTTATTTACATTTATTATTTAAATTTAGGGAATATCGAATTTACATTTATTTAATTTATGATTTGAATTTAATTTGAAACTAACCTATCTCAACCAGTACTTTAAATATTTTTATTGAATTTACTCAGGCAATTAATTAAAATGGGGGACAACGTATTCTCGTTTACACAGACCTTAATTCAGCGTTTTTCACCTACGGTTTTCCGTGATGGATGCCGCTATGTTGATGGGCTGGTGCTGGAGCTGATATGATGCTGTGTCTGGTAGCCTGGATTTTCTGATTTAAAGTTGTTGGGTTGATATGATGGTTACAGATGTACTTGAAGAGCAGATCTGGTAGAATCTAGTAGAGTTACAGTTGATCCTATTTCTTCCTTGGTTCGTGAGAAGTGAAGTTCCGTTTAGAAGATCATGTCCTGAAGGATTGCCTATGTCGTCTCAGTATCACCAAATAGAGTTATTTTTGCATTAACTCATTTGGATAGGCCGTAGAGTTACTCCTGAAGAACTACTTCTGACTTGTAGTTTATATTAAAAGTTATTTAAGTTTAACGAAGAAAAACTATTTGCTGCAGAGTGACGTGAAGTCTACATTCGTAACAATTTGAATCTAGAGTGAGTCTTAGAGCGAGTCCGAGAGAGTCAGCGATTCCGAGAGAGTAAGCCCGTGGATTTTTCGCGTTCAATCCTTTATACACTTCGTGACGTCATTTCTTACATGCCCTTTCTATCATTTTTTCACTAAGCCAATTTTTCTTTTGTACAAACTTTTTTGGTCTTGAAATGTGTCTAAGTTCGCCCTGGTTAATTTTATCTAATTTTCTTCTTTTCTTTTCTTTCCATTTTCCTGGAAAACACCAATTTCTCTGGTTAATCCGGTTGCTCGTTGACGCCCCTTTCTGTAATCGCGGCTGCATCCCTTCCACTTTGACCATTGAAACTTACTTGTTTTTGATTTCCCGCTGTATCTTTTTTTCCTTTTAATTTTTCCTTAATTTTCCTTTTCCACATTTTCCAGATTGTTTTTGGCTATCAGTACGTTTTTGAATCGTGTCTGTACTGTGATTTTTACGCGTGCGCGGCACGTTTACAATTTTCCGCGACTTCCGCGACTGTCTTTCGCGTTCAATGTCTTTTTTGTTTGTTTACGCCGATTGTCTTTAACACCTGTACAGTTCTAACACTTTTCACCATTTTTACTTATTTTTTCTCTTCTGGGACTTAGCCTACAATCGCAAAAAAGTTCTTTGGGGGTTTTTTATTTACTACGCGAAAAATATTTAAGTTACTGGTTTCCTACCGATACAATGTTAATCTAACCCTAAATCTCTTTACTTTATTATTATTTAAAATTCAAAAATTCAACTTTTATTACTTTAAAAGGCGTGAAAACTCTCACCATTTTATCTTAATTTAATTTTACTTTTTGTTCCCTTTTTTACACAGAACTATTCATTCTCTAATAACTCTTGTGAGTGAAAACCTTTGATTTTAATTATTTCTCCCTTTTTAGGGTGTGTGAAATTTGACACTTAAGCTAACTTTTTTATTTTCAATAATTTGACTTTTTCTTATATAACCTTTTATTTTTGTCTACTTATGTAGATTCCAAAAATGTCTGACTTTTTCAGTTTCGAGTTAAATTGAACTTTTCCCTTAACTTTAACCCCTGTTTACTTTGGTAGTGTTACCTTTTATGATTTGAAATTCACACGGCCGTAACTCACGCGTTTAGCGCTACATATTAAACCATGAAAATCACAAATGCATAAAATTCCTGGATTCCTTTATTCCCCTAAAACTCAGCTACTTTCAGGCTAAGTCAGATTTCCTTTCTTGACGTGTCCTAGATCAAGGTTCATTTTGGGAGATAAGCCTTGCTCTGATTTAACTTGTATTTTCGACCTACAATTGACACTCACCGAAGTCCGGCCTTGAAAACATCGAATTTTATAATTTAATATAAAAACCGATTCTTCCCGCCTTACAACGGCTAATATCCGTTGTAGTATATATGTTTTCGCACTCTAGCGGCCGCATTTTAAGTCCGATTTGGTTCAAATTTGGTACACATGTTGGTTGTCTACGTCACTCAAACGAGTTCGTTAGCCAAAAAATCCAACAACCGGAAGTAACTATTTTTTTAGATATTTCCTACGAAAATGAATTTGTTTTTCAGTTTTTTCTACAAATATAAATGTATGATGTTATTATGCACATTTTGTTTTTTATGCGACCTTATAGCTCGCTTGGTTCCCCCAAAATCGATCAAAATGTAAAATATCACAGAAGTACCCGGTTCAAAGCCATGTGGTGGATTCTACCGTGCGGTTGGTGTATGCATTGTCTATCGAAGATACTCTAAATACGGGGGTTGGCGTGCAAAGCACACAATACTGTATGAGTTGAAGGTACTCCCAATATTCGGAATGGCGTGCGAACCATTCAGCACCGTCGTGAATAGACCTATTTCCCAAATTAGTTTTTTTGGTCTAGAGGTAAATTCTGCAAAAAGTTCTCTTATGTTTTTCTCTTAGAACCCTCATTTAGGCTCTGACTTTCCATGTATACAAACTTTTATTTTTAAAGAGGTATATTACTAGACTTATGTTATTATTATCATTTTATTATTATAATGGTTGAATTATTGTTGTGAATTTGTTCACCTTAATTTAAAATTTATATTAATTGCCTTTTTTTTTAGAAATTATTCCTTTTAAAATCTTATTTCTTACTAGTATGTAAACCAAAAATAAATGGATACACCTGTGATGCCTTTTTCCCTATGGAGGAAACTCTTTGGCCCACACAAATAATTTGTTTTGCCTCGGATACTCCGGCCAATGGCTGGGTTTCGTTGAAGGGGTCAAGGATGGAGGGGGGAGGAGATAGCTCAGTGCGGCCTAATCCTAGAGATGTGCTCTTAAGATATTAGGACCAAATTCATCACAGCCAAGGAAGGGGGGGGGGGGGGGAAAAGAAGGGATGGTATGACGTGGACGTTATCAATTTGCTTGCCATGCCTATACCCTATGCTGATTAAAAGGCTTTTGTATGTGAGTTCTCACCACACATACGCCCTATGCCAACGAACTGAAGTTACCACACATACGCCCTAAAATCCCAAAGAAAGTTTCGAATGTGGGCTTTTACCACACATACACCCTATGCCAACGAAATGAAGTTATATGCGAGTTCACACCACACATACACCCTATAATACCGAACTTCATTGTATGTGAGTTCGCACCACACATACACCCTAAAATCCCAAAGACGATTTCTTTCAAACCAGCATTCGAACTCAATAGGCCTAATATACGCAGGCTAACCGCCCAACATATATATATATATTACAACGGACAAAACTCGTTGTAGGTCTTGAGTTTAAATTTGCAATTAATTTTGTAAGTTTGAATAATATGGACTTGCCGCGAGTTGAAGCCGAATGTAGGTCACGAGATCAGCATGTACACGCGGGCGGTCTGTTATCGGGTAGAATTAAACTTTTGGACCCTGCCTGTCTGAAAAGGAATGGGAACTTATAAAAATTACTTAAAAGATTCCTACGGGAAGCCAAAATCCAAGATTTGAATAAAAAATAGAAATCTTCGGGAAATGCATTACGCTAACCGCGGGTGTATTTACTGCAAGATTAGATATTAAAAAATCACAAAGTTACGTAAGATACGAGCTTTCAAAGAATGAGAAAATTTTCAAAATTCCTCTAATTTAAAAAAGAAAAGGTTTTTTAGGCTTTTCTTAAAAAGGCCTAAAGTAAAGGTGAAATAGGTTTTAGCGAAATTTTGTCATATAAAAAAGTTAATGGTAATTCATAAAGTTTAAAGGATAAAAAAGTAGGTTAAAAATAAAGTTTTTTAAATTCTAACTAAAACAAGTTTTAGTATTGATAAATGTAATTTATAATGTAAAAGAAAAACTAGAAAATTTATGAAAGGAAAAAGGTGATAGAATTTGCACCTTTACAGTTAATCGAAAATTTAAACTCAACTTTTAACAATCCAAAATAGTAAATGGTATGTAAATGAAGTAGTTATGTAAAAATAATCCAGTATTTGAAATATGTTTCGTGAGTAAAGTAAAACCCCAGTTTGTGAAAAATCGTTAAAGTCCCTAACCTCACAGCAAGACGACCAAAAGCAGAAATGAGATGAAAATCCGGCTAGTGAATGAAAACCAATGGACAAGAAAAGTGAGAAAAAGAAAAACTGAAAGAAGTGGAAATTTAAGACTTTTCCGGGAAAAATCACCGTGGAAAAACGCGCGCGGGTCGTGTACGCGAACCAAGAGTCGTACGAACGTCACTCGAGTTCGTGTGGAAAGGTAACAACGAGCTGAGGAAAATGATGTCAGTTTCAGGAAAATCGGAAAAACCCTGGAGGAGTTACATAGAAAAAGAATTTCCATAGCATAAAACTGCGGGAAGCGAGATAAGAACGCAAGACAGTAGAGGGGCGGTCCGAAGACGAGACGGATGGAAGGAGAACAGGGTTACCAGCTTACGAAAATGGGCGTACTCAAAGAAACAATAGAAACTTAATTAAAACAAAGGCTAAATCAAGTTACAAAATTATGAAAAAATTAAAATAAAATTCAGGATGAAAAGTTACGTAGATTAGAAGTTTGAAATTGGCGAAAAAATGGATTTTAAAGCATTGTGGAAATACAGTGGTAGAAAGCTTAAGTTGGCAATGAAATAGTGCCGAAAAACCTTATATAAACGATTGCTCGGGGAGACTCGAGATGCCTTATTTTTTCTACGATGTAATTAAACGCATCGTGATGCCTTATTTTTTCTACGATGTAATTTAACGCATCGTGCATCCTTATTACTTTTACGAGGTAGATTGACGCACCGATGCAGATACTTGTTTTTTATAAAATACTTTAGCGTGCTAGAAGCTAAGTATTTTCGTCGTTAAACTTTAAAATTTTATAACAAGTAAGAAGATACGTCATTGCGGTTTTCATCTGGGATGCAGCAATAGACACCGCCTTAACTCTACAAGAACTTCAGTGGCAACTTAGTATATACAAAGTTGGCCTAACTTGGGATTTTCTGGAGGAAAAACATAGCCTACAGGACAGCTGATACATGGAGTGATTCGTATAGCTTCCAGACAGGACTCCAGGACACCACCAGGCGACTACTAGGACATGCAACTGTAGCTACGAGGGAATAGACGAACCGGGATTGCAGACACGGCATCACCACATCCATCTTTAAGAAGCCATCCATCATACATCCAGACAACCCTACAGGACTCCACCTTCATCCACAAGACGACTCTATCAGCACGCAGAACATCTGTAGCTTATCATCACTATACAGCGTTCGCGGATTTCACCACAAACGTCGCGACGCCTGGACAAGTGTGAAAAGGTCGGTAGAAGCGTAAAATACGTTAGTCCCCATTAAATTGCCTGAAGTAAATTCAAATAAATTTATTTTAAATACTGGGTTACTTAGGATGTTAGATTAAGAAATATTTGTAATTAATTATAAAAGTAAATTCATTAAATCGTAAAGTCAAATTCAAATTTTCATTAAAATATAGATTAAATTCAATTGAGTAATAAAATATTAAAATAAACTATAATAAATTAAGAGGTTAGTTCTGCCTTATAGTTTAGAAAATTATTATTTTATTTGAGAAGAAAGTTAATATTTGGTTTTATTTGAAAAATATTAAATACAAGAATTTTGTTTTATGTTTAAAATTAGAAAAAAAAGAAATTATTAAAATTTTATTTTGTTTTATAAAAGGTTATTATTTACAAAAACACCTAATATTCAAATATCCCAATAGTTTATGAATTTTAGGTTAAGAATTGATAAAGTGGAATTTCATAAAATAATTGCAAGCACAAATAAGCAGTTTACAAGGTTAGTTCCAGTGTACTCACTCTTCAGAGGTTTACAAAAAGTAAAATTATTAACTTGTGTTCTAACTGAGCTAAAATCAAAAATAAATTACTGGAAGTATAAAGTAAAGTTTTTTGTCAGAATAGTCAGCGAACTGAATATTCGACACATAGTTATTTCACCTAGGCCAAACAAAGTGAGATTGCCTATAAGACTTCCAGTAGGTGGAAATAACTTATTCTCCAACAAAACGAACCATTCAAAAAAAGGTTATTCGTTGTAATATATATATATTATATATATACTCTGTCAACGAACTCACTTTAAATATTACTAACCAGGCGATGCGTTTATTTGTACAGGTTATCCAAATGTCGTGGCCTAATATACTTAGGTTGCTCTTAGGCGGCTTCACAACGCACGCACCTCTCCCCAAACTCAATTGAAACACAATTCTTCAACTCTGGAACTCTTAAGGCAACGAATCCGTTAAACTAGTTAGGCCTAAAGTAGGCCTAATATACACAAAGCTTCTCTAAATATTCCGATACCCCCGGTTGCTATTCACCACCGCTTAAAATGCCTTAAATATAAGATTTACTAACTCTATTGCAAAAGCATTCAGCGTGGTTAAATCTAACTTATGCATACTTCACAATAACCCTACAGGTTACTACACAAGCCTGTACTCGATTCTGACACTTACCTCTACTTACCGTGATGAGCCGGATTTCACCAGGCGAGCATCTACCGTTACTCTATTGAAGTTGCTGGTTTGCACCGAGCGAGCGAACTCTCCCTGCTTCTCCGTCTTATATAGCAGTCTACTCCCACTCTCGGCGGGTCGGTCTATATCGTCCCACTTAAGCACTGCCCTCCTCCACATTGCCCCCCCTACCGAGAAGCAACGCAAGGCTAAATACAGGCGTGCGATACGATTCCTGCTTCTTATTACATTCATCTTTTGCTATTTAAATTTAACTCTCTTAAAATTTTCCCTTTTAATTTTTGGGACGTTACTTCCTCTCTATAACATTTCATCAGGAACCGTTGTGAGAGCTGATTGAGGACCCCTGTATTTAAAGTTTCTCAAGAAAAGCTTATTTACTAATTAAATTGAATGTGGCATTGGCCTAATTTGTGAATTTCATACAAAAACTAATACAACAATTTATTCTAATTATTCATTCAATACAGTTGATTGATTTATCGTCTTAACTCATGGTCGTCCATAAAGGGGGACAATTAGGTCAGCTGCCATGGGCGGTGCATCAAGGGGGGCGCCACTAGCTGCCAATAAAAATGTGTTATTGCCTTCTGGGCGTAAGTTCACTTTGTATTTAGGCCTACTCCATAATTAACCATTTTTTTTAATCAACTTTGTTTGCTGTTTCTATTTTTATTTACCAAACATTCATGACTGCTAGCCTACATTTGGTTTTATAAAAACGAGTCCATAGAATGAGTTCAAGCCGGTACAGTCCCAATGTAAGCTTGCCCCGGGTGCCTACACTCTTAGGGACGGCGATGTCTTAAACTTATGTAAGCTCAGTATCACATTCCCACCAAACGGAAACATGCATTGTTTATTAACAAAATCAAATACGTTATCCTCAGTTAAACGAGAGATAATTCTATATAAGTATTTTAAATCCTTCAATGTATATATCTTGTTTGTTTATTTTTTCCTTAGTGAATATCTGTGTTACAAACAGTACAACAGTTTAACTTTCTTTGGTGATTGATTTCTTCTTCATATGTTCTATAAGCCTACAACAGAGGAATGCACAGAGGTACAGACATTCACTGTACTTTTATATTTGTATTCTGTTTTGTGTGTTTCTGTGTTAGTGGCATGTGTTTGTAATGAATTTGACTATAAACAAGTAGAACATTTTTAGTGCTTGTGTATTGCTATATTATTTGTCATGTTTCTATAAAAAAACATCTGTGAAACTTAATATCAACAAAACTATCATAGCAAAGTATTTATAATATGTACTATTTCATCCTAAAGTTAAGAATTATGTTGTATTTATGATATGTTTTTTAACCCTAGAAAAGGCAGCTTTAACGAAAATGGATTTTTTGACGTGTGCGAGCATTTATTCAAAAATTTGCCAAAAATAGTAAATGAACCCCAATCCGAAAGTGTTCCATAGCTTTTTTGTAGAAAAGGGTTCAAAAAATTTATATATGCCAGTAAAAAAATGATAGATGTAAAATTTACAATGTTATTAGCTCAAGAAACGAAAAATGTTCAGTTACGAAAAATAAAAGTTCAACTTTAAGTCTACATAAAAAGTAGTAAACATTTTTTGTAACTTTTTCTATAAATGTAAAAAAGTTTCGTAATTTAGTTCTAAATAGAACTGTATAAAAACATTTAACATTTTCAAATTTCTTATTTTGAGAACACGAGTTTTTATGTTCCTACTACAAGTCTGCTATCAAAAGTATGCCAAGTTAGAAACGTAATTTACTAATATATGCTTTGCCCAAAAATGAAATATTATTATAACAAAGTGTAGAGAATAAATCAAAGAACTGAACTGTATACTTGTAAATTATCTTTTCACAAAAGTTTTTGACTTAGAATTATTTGAATAGCAAAAGTGAGAAAAAATGTAGGAATCTCTTGCCCGTTCACGCTATACAGGATGCGCGCGCAAACTCCTGTGTCTACCCATGTTATAAAAGTCCGTTACAGTTCAAATTTAAACCTTACATGAGACCGTATTAGCAGTCACTTTCCCACGGTCCTACACAATAAACTGTTCAAATATAGCATATTTGGTTTACAGGGAAAGTTAGCTTGAAGCATTATGTTTGCAAAGATACCAAAATATCTCTAAAAAACGATTGAGGTCACACAGATATCACGTGAAATAAATAACGCTGTTTATTGGTTGGAAAACTGACCAATTGCAAGGGTCTACAGAACCCCTTACAACTTCAGAACTAAATGTCCGATTTTTGATTGGATGAAAGTTTTGGATAGGGGAAATTGTGATGAATCCATCGATACATAGGTTTAACTAAGAAACCCTATTGGGCGGGCTTTAGAGATTGACGAAAGTTGAGTTATTTCGTTATGTTTTGTATGAAATTTCGGGCGCCGATTGATTTGTAGAAAACTAATAAACTGCAACGATGATTACGTATGTAAATATACGTTTTAGAAAGAAATTGTAAATACAAAAATTAAAGTTTGAAACATTACCTTTCCAATGGTGTTTGTCTTTTTGAAATTGGAAGATTTTAGTGGGTCACATATTCAATACAATCACTCGTTACAAATGCGTTGGAGTGATGGTACATTATGTACCGTCTGCCGGTTAGAGGGTTAATCTTGATTTTGTACAACAAAAGTAAACCCTAAGTGTTTGTATTGAGGCTATACTTTTTTGTACATATTAAAATATTTAGAACATGATTTTTGTATGCAATATAAAACTATAATAAGATATAGTAAATAACAATTTAAGCGTAAATGTTAATGCTCTTTAGTTTGGCCAAAATTAGAACTCATTATCAAGATCAATTTTTGAGATTGAGTTAGGAGAATATTTATTTAAAAGAAAAATGAAATGAGTGAAGCTGTCAAAACATTCTGCTCGAGATAATTAAGTAAAATATAATTAAGTATTTATAACAAAATTAACAAACAAGTTTAATATCAATTGAGTAATTTATGTATTCAGAAATTAATATAAAATTTGCATTGCAATTTAACAAGATCTTTTGATTTAATTCGTTTACAGTTTTACAATTAGGCTTTCTTTCTTTCGGGCTTCTTGTTTGGACTCTACATAGATATACTGTATGCATAAATATTACTACATCTCAACTCTAACATAAACTACTACAACCTTATAATTAAACAAATATCAATTTAAATTTTGAAGTTGCCTAGTTATATCATAATTACTGTTGTTTTTTAAATTTCGTATATAAGAACACAGTATATCTCTTTTCCTTTTCTTACCACCTTAAACCTGTGTCACAGTTTCCGGTTTTCAAGCCAAGGTAAGTTGGCAACATTAGTCCAAAAAAAAGGTTGGGTCTTTAAGCTTTAGGCTCAACATAAACATATATGCAATATTGTGTAGTAGAAATATTGCAAGTTTTTTTTTCTTTTGTTTGCCTAAAAGTATCAAATTAGTCTCAATACTATTAACCCTTAACGGGCGGCTAGCGCCTTTATACGCGGCACGACCCATTCTCTAAACGCGGTTAACGCCTTTAGACGCAAAAGCACAAAAACATGCTTAGATGATCCCATAGTTCACGAAACTTAAAATAGAGTACAGATTGATGTTCTTTGAGTATGTTTAGACCAAATAAAAAATATAAGCAGAGTCTGTGACTTCTTATCGCTCTGTGTTCTGTCGCCAAAGCAAATTAATCTACTATCGCTTGTGTTCTGAGCGGGGCTTACGCCTATAGATGCAAACTGTTTCATTCAGCTGTTTGTTGTATTTGTACTGTGAGTTTAATGATATTTATTCCAAAGTTTTACTGAAAATGAATATGAGTGTGACTTTTATGTGTAATATTGATGAAACAACAATCAATTTAGTAAATTTTTATTTTTAGGCAACAAGAATTACTACATTCCTTCTTTATGTTTTTCGATTTCTGTAGCCTATATAAAATGTATTCTTGTGTGCAATCTCTTTGTAAGATATGTTTATTATTATTTATTTAGTTTTCTTTTTATATGTAAGAATTTAGTACGGTAATTATTTTATTTTTTGACTAGTAAAAGTATTGCTTGTATGTATTTTGTTTTTGAAGAGGCTTATTGTAAATTTTGCAAAGTTTGGTTTTACTTTTTTAATTTGTAAAAAATATTTTTTTAAAGTTTAAAATTAGTTGGATATTTTTTATGTGTACTATTTAACCCTGAGAATCTAAATTTAAAAAGAACATTGATAAAATATTATTTTTTTTGTAAATGAGCGGTAGCCCATGTTTTAGCTTAGCGCTTTAAGGGTTAAACTTGTCTGTAATTTTTATTTTTTGCGTCATTATAAATTTGTATATTCAGTAGAGTCGTGCTGTTCCGAACCACGCTATTCCGAACAGAGTTCAGAAAAAATACCGATTTGTTTTAACTCTAAAAACACTAGAAATTTAAAAGATGTTCATGAAAAAAACTTATATTTATTGTTGTGCAATTAGAGATGCACTTGGAGCCTAAGCTTGATAAAAACGCCTAAAACCAAATTGGAATGAAAGCTAACATTTTTATACAATTCTGTATAATCATTTTTAATCGCTGCTAAACACAAAATTTACTAATTTACACTTACGAAGTAAAGTCAGTTATTTTTTTTCTGATGAAGAGCACTGAATTGACTTGAGGATGCAATGTTCCGCCATCGCCGCATGAACACAACCTCATTTGGTGGTGCTGAAGCGTGTTGTTCGATGTAGCATAAGGCAAGGTCAATAGCATTTGCCGCGTCTACGTGTGATATGAGTTCAGTTTGAGTGTTTGCCTCCTCCTCGCTTTCCACCGAGCCGATCAATGCTGCATAGAGCTGAGACTATCGGATGTCCCCTCGCACAATTTACGCCTTAACAAGTCAATACGTTGATATTGTCATGGAGTCCGAATATTCCTGAACAGTTTGGAATAGCTGGACTCTACTGCACAAGAAACTTTCTTTGGCTTGGCTTTTGTTTGTGTATTGATTTTAGTGTGTAGTGTATTAAGTATTGTTTTTAAGTTGCAACTTTTAGTGAAAATATGGATGTTATAATACATTTTTGCTTGCATTTACAAGACTTTTAATTTGTATACAGTCAACTCTCGACTAAACGGGATCGGTTTATACGGGTTGCGGCTCAACCGGGCCGAGAGACGAGAGAGGTGGTGGGCCGAGAAGTGAAAAGGAAAAAATGCGGGTGACAGAAGGGCGGGCGGCCTTGTAGCAAACGACTAACACGCAACTGATGCTTCTGCAATCACGAGTAGCAGTTACTAAGTAGCAGTTGTGTTATTGACGTAACATCTCTAGCCAAAAGTGACACACGGCACAGCTCTGAGTTACGTCGAAGGCTTTC
Organism: Philaenus spumarius; assembly: GCA_018207615.1. NCBI lineage: Eukaryota > Metazoa > Arthropoda > Insecta > Hemiptera > Aphrophoridae > Philaenus > Philaenus spumarius. The sequence continues at coordinate 3,491 of JAGFPH010007919.1, read as the reverse complement.
TTGACTATTTAGACGGTTGAGGTGATGCATTATTATGTGACAAGCTCGTGTTACGAAAAACAAGATCCACAATTTTGAAAAAGGAAGCAAACGCGAATAAACAAAAATCTCTGACGGACTATTTTAATCGTGTTTGAACATTGTAAATAATATATTGATGTACTGCTATTTCAATCTAAATAATGCAGTGTATGTAAGTTTGTTATACGTTTTAGGAGTGATTAAAGGTACAGTATATCCATTATGTTTATAATTCTTGCATAATACCTTGTATTTGTGCCCTATACTATAACGAATTGCTTTAACCGGGATTTCACATTATCCGTGAGTGTCTTGCCGGTAATTATCCCGGATAATCGGGAGTTGACTGTACATTGTCTTTATTTTGGATGTTTTTAATTTGTGAATAGCTAAAAAATCTATTATCAATCACATTTAAATATTTAATTTATTTTGAGTAATGTATTAGCCATGTTCATATTATTTTTCCCCCCCCCCCCTCCCCCGACGCAAGCAGAGGGGTTTTATAAGTTTAAAGTGTGTATCTTTTAAGCTGTTCGGTGGTTTTTAAAATTTTGAATTTAGTTGTTCTTACTCGTTGCAGGAAAAGGAAAAGCTCTCGGTGAGGGTCACAGCCCATCTTCCTGTAGGGGATGTGAACAGTGTTGGTCTACCTCTTTCCCAAGATATGATTGACCATAAACTTATGCATCAGTTAAGGTAATTTACAACCACAGTAGCCGTAGACGCACGTGTACACACTTGACTAAATGTGATTCATAATCAAATGTTCTTGCCACACAGGATGGCGTAGTTTCAAATAAAAAGGGACTATATTTTTAAGATGGTGGATTTGGAAATTTATTCTGAAATAGTTACACTTTAGCTGATATTATTGATACTATTTAGCTGACAAACATTGTTACATACAACAAAAAATTCAAAAATTTTGTACTAAAACATTTATTTATTATGAGCACCTCTAGCGACAACGTAGTTTCGAAGTCTATATTAATATTATTATTTATAATTTATACTTGCCTTAGCAATCCTTTTATAGTCTTATCGTTTACAGCTGTTTCGCCTTTTCATTTTCAGTCATCATCAGAACGAGTAGTAGGCATAAAACACACTTCTCACAGTTACACTTATTAACATATTAAAATGATATCTATATATATAAAAGCGAAATACCACTGACTCACTCATCACGATTTCTCAAAAACTACTGAAAGGATTGAAATGAAATTTGGTATGTAGCTTCCTCTAGGGCCATAGGTGCTCACTAAGAAAGGGTTTGAAAAAATTCGAAATTTTAGGGGGGGTTTGGGGGGATCAAATGTATTAAAAAACGATTTCTTCAAAACTACCGATCGGATTGGAATGAAATTTGGTATGTAGCTTCCTATAGGATCATAGATGCTTACTAAGAAAGGGTTTGAAAAAATTCTAAATTTTAGGGGGGGGGGTTGGGGGGATCAAAATTATTAAATCACGATTTATTCAAAACCATCGAACGGATTGGAATGAAAGTTGGTATGTAGCTTCCTTTAAGGCCATAAGTGTTCACAAAAATGTTTTTTAAAAATTGGAAATTTTAGGGGGATTTGTGGGGTAAAATTGACTAAATCACGATTTCTCCAAAATTACCGAACGGATTGGAATGCAATTTGGTATGTAGCTTCCTCTAGGGCCATAGGCGCTCGCTAAGAAAGGGTTTCAAAAAATTCGTAATTTTAGGGGGGTTTGGGGGATCAAAATTATTAAATCACGATTTCTCCAAAATTACCGAACGGATTGGAATGAAATTTGGTATGTAGCTTCCTCTAGGGCCATAGGTGCATACTAAGAAAGGGTATGAAAAATTTCAAAATTTTAGGAGGGGTTTGAGTGGATCAAAGTTACCACCACTACGGGCAGCGCCGTACAGGTCAGCTAGTTTAACATATAAACTAATAAAAACATATGTTTTTAATAAAAGGATTGCTAAGGCAAGTATAAATTATAAATAATAATATTATATATAATAGCAATCGGATAGGGCTACAAATACAACACTGGTCTATATTAAATTGTTCACTATTGATTCGGACGTTGTATTTTATGAACACATCTTTTAAGATGAAAGAGAAGCAATGATTAGACTAAATGTTTGTGCTATTATGCTGGTTTAATGCTTTGAAGTGTTTAAATGTAAACGATTAATTTCAAGTTATGTTGCAGAGGGATGAAGCTCCAAGAGTTGACGGCAAAACCTTTGTGTGCGAGCAGTGAGAACTGGCCACCGCCTCCACAACCTGAGCAACTATTAGGTTACGAAAAGGAAGAAGAAGAGTACAGAAGGTTGCAAGAACAAAAAGATGAGGTAATTATTTTTAAAAAACCAACATATTTGGTGGTTTTGATTTAAAACTGGAAAATTGCTTGTGAGTAATTGTCTGGTTTATATCTGTTTCATTAAACCTTTTCTGGTATTACATTAACATACTATGAGCATGTCTATAACAGTTTGACATCATGTTATTATTAAATAGTAGCCATTAAAAAGTTTGTATAGTTATTATTTAGTATTCAAGTTGTAGTTATGATTTTTATTTACCTACTCAAAATAATATATCTTTACTTAAAAACAACAGCGGCTAAGGGTCAGTGCACAGTGAAGCAGCTTACACAAACAAAGCACAGATTCCAGATAAGTAGAAGCCATAGTGTAGCGTCGCACCTCGTACATTGAACCCTAGTTTAAAGCAGGGTCTGTGGGTTGCTCTGTGATTGGTTTCTTCTTACTAAGTTCAAATTTACATCACTTAAACACAAAAGAGAAGTATTTTAGTATTTTAAAGAATATTGACCGCGTATTATGAATTAACTTAACAACATTAAAAACTCAATAAAGCGTACATGTACAGGTTCCGTAAATTTAAATTTTAAAGCGTTACTTAAATTCAGCTTATCAAGCAGTGTATTTGTTATTATAAGCTGATGTATTTTAGTATTTTAAAGAATATTGACCACGTATTATGAATTAACTTAACAACATTAAAAACTCAATAAAGCGTACATGTACAGGTTCCGTAAATTTAAATTTTAAAGCGTTACTTAAATTCAGCTTATCAAGCAGTGTATTTGTTATTATAAGCTGATGTATTTTTTTTAATTTAGAGGAATACAGCTTTGGTATTTTTCTTGGAATGGGGAGGCAATTTTACAATATAAGAATTTCAACTCAATTGGTCAATTAGATTTTAAGTTTTATTTGAGACAGCGAAGCGAACTAATAAGGTTTTAGGTTTTGACGGATAGAAATATACACGAATATTGTGACACCTACAGTGCATGTAACAAAAATATATAAAAAGCAAGTAAATTCCCATAACATCTAAAACAAGGAAGAATGGTCTGGCAGCTGAAGAGACGCAAGATTCAGTAATAAATATTTTATATATCATATGTACATGTATAAATTCATTCAAGACGCAAAATAATTAAAA
>JAGFPH010007918.1:47221-58991 GCA_018207615.1 Philaenus spumarius | reverse complement strand
CCCCCCCCCCCCCCCCCCCCCGTCTAAAAGATTTATAGCAAGGTCGAGGCGTAATTCGAAAAGCGAATCTTTCTGCTGCGAGCGGAACGAAGCAGCGCTTGAGCCTGGGCTGGAGACTGAGGCGAAAACTAATTCTACTAATAAGTATTGTACACGGGAGCTATTCAGCGCCTTCTTGAGTAGACCAAAACAGTTGAAATAATAAAACATTTATAAAATTAATTTCGAAAATTCTTTCAACTCACGTCAGCAGTTCAGCACTTGATGGAATAGTGCAGTCATTGAAGCGTTATTGCTCCGAATTTTTTTACTGTAAACCGATTTGCATGAAATTTTGGAATTAGGCTCATCTTACCCTTAACTTCAAAAGTGACAATGATCTGAACTCCGCACCCACCCTGGGGGTGGTTGCCACCCTTTCTCGGTGGTGTAAATTTTTTTCTCAAAATAACCTCAGATATCAATAGAAGGCCTAATTTTAAGCAAAAAAAATCTTCTATAAAGTTTTTCAAAAAACCCAATACTTTTCAAGTTATTGGCAATTATTGAAAATTCTGAATTTTTTCACGTTTTTCGTCGTTTTTTTTCAAATATCTAAAAAAATATGCATTCTAACGAAAATTTTATGATGAACAAATTTGTAGCAGGTAAAAACTAAACTAATCGGTTTTCTATAAAGTGTTCTAAGTGCAATATTAAGCGAGATATTAAAGATCAAAGCCGTTTTTTATTTTGTCTGAAATTTAATTTATGTGTTCAATGACATCTAGCGGCGAGCAGATACATTTTATGCATTCTAATGAAATAGGGTTTTGTAGTGCTTGAAATAAGCTTTAAAATAAGCACTGTTAAATGTCTTTTTCACGTAAAATGAGTGAGCTGTATTGCAAATAAGAGGAACATCTAATGTTTTTTCTTTTAAATCAATGGGTTTCATAAGTGCCATTTCCATCAAAATTAAAATTAATAGTATTCCGTCTAGAATTAACTTTAATGAAAAGAGTTTGATGGGTTCTAGCAGTTTGGCTGCTTTAGGACACATATTTTTTCAAAAAATCACGATTTTAAGAAAAAAGAATTTTGAATTTTTTTAAAAACCACCTTCTTTTCATAATATCTCAAAAATGATGAACGAAACGTACAAAATTATAATGATGAAAAATGTAGGCTTTTTTCTGGCAAAAAAATAGTTTTTTTTTGTTTTTTTGTCACAAACATTGACGGAGATATGATTGTTTAAAGAGCGCGCGGCAGCGCAATCACAGTCTCTCTTGAGCCCTTTGACCCTTCACCGTTTTAAAAATAAATAAAAGATTTTTCACTATATATTGTAATAAAAAAAGTTGTAGCTCTTTTAATTACCTTTAAAATGTTTTTTTATAAGTTGTGATAGCATCAAAATTGAAGGAGTTATGGTCCAAAAACTAGTCGTATTTTTTTCTACTTAGTAAACTGAAAATTTCGGAATGTGAATATTTGGAGCAAAGTGAAAGTACACAGTAATAGAGACCCAAAACTATTGTCTTATGTATATACATACATATTATGGCACATATATTTTGGAAACGTAGGCATGAATACATACCAATGTTCATATATGTATATATAAAACATTTGAGTGAAGGTAAGTATGTGTATTGCTCGGAGGGGCCAACCACGAAAAAGCCAGTTGATCAGCTGTGCGTGCTCCGTTTATTCGTTTCGAATTTCTTAAATATATATGCTATACAATGTGACCAGTATATTTCCGCCTGCAAAGGAATGAGCACGTGTTTAATGTAATATTTTAACTAGACGCCCAATTCAATCTGGAACAGTTTTAGACAACTTGTAAGTTTACATTTTATTCAATAAATGGTGATTTCTTACTCTATAATTAAATTATTTTAAAATGTGTAATCATATATATTTACTGTTTTAATTTAGGGGTAGTTTTAAGGGTTGAAAAGCTTGAGAATATGATAATCACTTTCGAGAATGTGGAATAACATTTAAATCTTTTTTATTTCATCAAAAGAAATTTTTTTAAATTTTGTATCAAGGGGTTGTTTTTAAGGGTCAAAAGGGGGTTAAAAATTTTATAATTAAGATAGAGAACATAAAATATTATTTACTCTATACTTAAATCTTTTTATGTCATACCAAAGTAATTTTTTGTGATTTTTTCAATTTAGGGGTTGTTTGCAAGGGTTGTAAGGTTTTAAAGGGGTTGAAAATGATTTTAATATGAGGTAATTGTGTCAGAAAACACTTTACAATTTCGCCCCTTAATATTAAACACGTTTTCTAGCGATAAAATGGCTCAATGTCAATTTTTCCATTAAGGGGTTGTTTACACCCCTTAAAAATAATAGGCGGAGCTCAGATCATTGTCACTTTTGAAGTTAAGGGTAAGATGAGCCTAATTCCAAAATTTCATGCAAATCGGTTCACAGTAAAAAAATTCGGAGGTAAGACCCTATTTTTCGCTTCAATGACTGCACTAGAAGTATTTATCAACACACTAACTGTTACAGTAGGATCAAAGATCTGGATATCACAGAAAAACTTTATTTCGCCAATGTATAAACGCCTTTATAATATAAAGTACATAAATAACGAACCCGAGTGATAAACTTAGCTACTAATACCTGCTTGTCACGCAACTTGTCGGTTGTCCTGTTAGCTAATGAGAATTTCTTTCTGATATTTCACGACTTGATTTGTCGGATTTCGAACTTTAAATATAAACAACTTAACTATACTATAAGTGTCAATATTTGTTTTAATATTTCAATTACAATTACAGTAGATATTTCCTGGAACGGATAAAGGTATCGTAATGGATAGGCTAGCAGCTGTATACTATATTAAAAACAATAGACTTTATCTAGGCTAACTACGCTGAGGGGGATTTTTAACTCGGTAAATGTGTACAATTATAAGTATTACTAACCGCAGGCCTATTTGTTTAAATGTTTTATTTGCAAAATAGTATATTACTAGGGGAGACCCATGCGTGCTCCGCACGCCAACCCCCGATGGAACTTTCTAAAAACATATGTTCTGTTTTATTTATAATAAAGGTGTAGGATTAATAAAGAAAATTAAAAAATGTAATAAATAATGTCCGATTATACAAAGCTAAAATTAATCAGCCTAGGATCTTAGTCAATTTTAAGGTCTATTTTAGGTTTACCGATTTGAAACAGAAATATTTAGTTACTAGCTGACACGTACGGCGTTGCCCGTGGTGGTTAGTATGTTCAGTCTTTTTAACGTAATTGTATTCTTTTTTTGAAGTGTTCAGTTAGTGAGTGGTGTTTGGCTGTTATATATATATATATAGATCTTAAATAATAAAAGCACTATTGTCATAATAATAAAAGGTCTGAAATTAAGATTTTAGTAACTTTGATCCCCCCAAACCCCTCCTAAAATTTCGAAATTTTTCATACCCTTTCTTAGAGGGCGCCTAAGGCCCTAGAGGAAGCTACATACCAAATTTCATTCCAATCCGTTCTGGCGTAATTTGAGGATGGTCAAAAACGCATTGAAAACGTAAGGAAAAATGCAAAAACGCCTATTTCTGGCGTAATTTTGGGAGAATCTCAAAAAAATTTTAATAGACTACTTGTAGGCCTTAACTGAACCTAAGTACCAAATTTCAACATTTTCTGCCAATTAGTTCTCGAAAAAGCTGAAAAAACGCAAAAAATCGCTAGAAAAACGCGAATATTGGGCGTATCTTTTTGATGTTTTCAAAATCCGTTCTTAGTGCGCGTCTAAAGGTCCAACTGAACATGCATGCCAAATTTGAACTCATTTGTTTCAGTAAATTTTTAGTTCTGCTGATGAATGAATCAGTGCCATTTCGCTTTTATATAGATAGATTATTTACTTACTTAATATTTATTTAGGTACTTTTTTATTTTGGATATTTTTGGACAAATAATCACTTCTAAAAACACTCCTTACAATTGATTGAAGTAACCAATGTCCCGGTTTTTATTTAATTAATTCTTGTTTATGTATCAAAGTTTAATATTTTATCTACAAAATGTACTAAGCGTTATATACATTAGATTTCATTCCTGTAGCTTTGTTAGTACCTATAATCTCTGAAGCCAAGTAATCTTGTCTCATCGTCACCTACTTCCGATATAATAGCTCCACGCGAACAGCGTTGAAACAAATTTCAAGCTCCCCCAAACAACGTTGAAAGAATGTTGAAGCTCTCCGTCAACTAAATCAGCGACGAAAAAAATTAACTATTTTACACAGGTTCCTATGTGCACATCAAGACCGAGGCGCGATGCACTGAGCATGCTCCTTTGGCGGGATTTCATTCAAATCAATTCTTTTTTCGGCTGTAGAGGTTGCGGGCAAATTTTTACAACAGGGTTGTTTTTTGAGACATATAGATTATACTTTTGAATCAACAGTTGTATCTGTTGTTTTATTTTATCGGCTGCTATGGCAATGAATGTATACACATTCAAATAACATGTCTGTGTTAGTTCATCAGTCTAGGCCTAACCTAAAATTGTTTTGTGTTTAATTTTATTTCTGTATTTTTCCTGCATTTTAACAGTTATTCTGCTATTCGGGGCGGAGACAAATCCCACAAATCACAGATTATTGAAATTGGTTCAGCCGTTCTTGAGTTATAAGTGGTATAACAAACCCGGCTTTGTTTTATATACAGGGTGATTCAGTAAAGCGTAGCGGGCTATGCAGATAAGATTTTACATGCAAAAATAAGTCGAAAATGTAAACTAACATTTTTTCGATTTCGGCTTAGTTTAGCCGTAATCCGCCATTTTGTTTTTTACAAAAACTCACTGTAACTCTGGAAATAGATAAGATAGTGACTTCAAATTTGGAATAGACATTTTACATGTTACGATTAACAAGTGTACCAAACACAAAGAATTTATTTTTATAATTTTCAAAATGGCAGCCGTTACAAATTTTTAACGTGGAATATCTTGAAAACCGTTAACTTTACAAAAAATGTACAAGAAACCAAATATTATTCTTTTTTAACGACAGACAAAATGCTTTTTTGTAGTTTCAGTAGGTTAAAGGATAACCGAGTTATCAACAAAAAACATAATTTCTTGGTAATTGTCTACAACAACTAAAATTAGCCTAAAACAATTTCTGTAGTTATTTTTCTAGCGGGCTATCAGATTCTACGTGCAAAAAGAAATCGAAAATATAGTATAACACTTTTTCGATATCGGCTTAGTTTAGCCGTAATTCGCTTGTAGACATCTACCAAGAAATTATGTTTTTTGCCGATAACTTGGTTATCCTTTGACCTACTGAAACTACAAAAAAACATTTTGTCTGTCTTTAAAAAGGTAAAATATTTTGTTTCTTGTACAGTTTTTGTAAAGTTAACGGTTTTCAAGATATCCACGTTCAAAATTTGTAACGGCCGCCATTTTGAAAATTATAAAAATAAATTCTTATTGTTTGGTGTACTTGTTAATCGTAACATATAAAATGCTTATTCCAAATTTGAAGTCGATATCTTATCTATTTCCAGAGTTACAGTGAGTTTTTGTAAAAAACAAAATGGCGGATTACGGCTAAACTAAGCCGAAATCGAAAAAATGTTATTCTACATTTTCGACTTATTTTTGCTTGTAGAATCTGAATCTGCATAGCCCGCTACGCTTTACTGAATCACCCTGTATATAGATATAAGTCGTTCTCAGAATTTTCTCCCACCCTGTATATTTAAAACACGAAGTGCACACTTAAGTATTAAAATGTTGAAATTTCATTACCTGTATTCACGAGGACCGGTTTTGGTGCAACACAGTTAGTAGTTAGTTACTTTCAAATCGTTTAGGAGTCAGTATTGACCACTGAAACATTTACAGTAAAAACGTAGCACGTGCAATACACTTAAATTCCGTTTTGCACTGGGATTAAATGTAAAAACTTATGCAAAGCGTATAATAAAAACCACACGAACTGCTCACGGTAATAAGAAAAGAAAATATCATCTCCGGACGTAAAACGTTATTACAGTTGTTAACGATGAAGTGCTTTTTAAACTAAACTTGTTCCCGTAGTATTACAATTTCACAACATCTCAGATTGTAATCTGGGGCGGAGCGATATAAAACATAATTTAAAATGAAAATGAAAACACGATTCTGGAAATAATAAAGACGAGCAATTTATTAAATCGTAAGGTAGAACAACTTAACTTGGGGTTTCGTAATTTCGTTCTTCACCACGTGCAATCAAAACTGACGAATTAATATTGCCAAGTACGTGTATAGTTGTTTCATTTAAAGTTTTGTCCTCAACTAAAGCTACAGCGTATAATTAGCGAATTTCGATAGGAAAAATGGGATATTGCAGTGAACCTTTTGGTGAGACCGAAGTGGTCGATAAGCACAGATCAAGGTACCCGGAACACGTTTTGGGGTGTCATTCAAAATCATATACATACAGGGTGGCAAAAAGTCCCGGAACAACCCAATATCTTTTTCCAGGTTCCACTTACACAATTGAAACTTTTCAAATTGTTTATGGGTATACAAAACTACCTACTTTTTTAGAATATGGCTGATTTTTCACCTCCTCTGGGGGACGGCCCGTCAGGAGTCGGTGGAAAATCTTAAATGTAAGCATGGGTTGTTATGCATATCATTTTAAAGGTCTTGATGAGACAAACACAACGACATAATAAAAATGAATAAACGGTATCAGTTAACTGACACAAACTTTCTCCCAACTTACTGTAGTCAAAATAATATTGTTTTTAATCATTTTATTTACTACTTTTTAGAACAAAACAAAAAATAATATTCTACCTACGTCAATCGTATAAAAAAGTTATTGTCCCAGGCGGGATTCGATCGCGCGACCTTTGAATTACTGGCCGTCCTCGCTACCGTTGTGCTACCCCGTGCGGGTTGACAACATAAACTTGTTTATTTTTTAACATTTCCCCATAATTATGAAACGCCGAAGTTTTGATAAAAGCGGGTGGTGTCATTTTGTTTGGCATCTTACGCACTGTAAATACCGAAAATTTGATCAAAATCGTTAGAGCCGTTTTTGAGAAATTTGCATTTTTGTCGTGTTTTATTGGTTTTTAGGGGTAAATTACCCTTAAAAATTAAAAATTCCAAAAAATGAAAAAAATGCCTATAGATATTAGGGTTTAGTACCTACATACCAAATTTCATGAAAATCGGACCAATAGTGTCCCCTCTGGTCGTATATACATACTGACACACTGACAGACAGACACCACGTTAAAAACACATTTTTGGGTTCAGGGAGCACCAAAACAAAAAATTCCACTAAAAATATTTTTGGGTTCAGGGAGCACCAACACAGATAATTGTACTAAAAAATTTTTGGGGGTTCTGGGAGCAACAAAACAGATAATTCAACTGAAAATTCAAATTCGAACATTTTTACGAAAACAATACTTTTTCTATATACTACGTATAGGGTGGAGAAAGTGAAAATGGATGATCCTGAAAAACGTTATGGCTGTTCAAAGTTTTGATATGCTGCATGTTAAATGAGTCTTATTCTAAGTTTGAATAAGTTGATTCAGCCCAGAGGAGATGCAAAATCAACTGAACCATAAACAAGTAGTTCTTTGTACCCGTAAACAATTTGCAGAGTTGAACGTGTAATACATGGAACATGTAAAAATAAATTAAACATTGAATAAGGCTCATTTAACATGCAGCATATCAAAACTTTGAACAGCCATAACTTTTTTCAGGATCATCCATTTTTCATTTTTATTATGTCGTTGTGTTTGTCTCATCAATACCTTTAAAATGATATGCATAACAACCCATGCTTACATTTAAGATTGTTCATCGACTCCTGACGGACCGTCCCCCAGAGGAGGTGAAAAATCAGCCATATTCTAAAAAAGTAATTTTTTATACCCATAAACAATTTGCAAAGTTTCAATTGTGTAAGTGGAACCTGCAAAAAGATATTGGGTTGTTCCGGGGTATATGTATACATATATATATGTGTCCGCACTCTAGCGGCCGCATTTTAAGTCCGATTTGGTTCAAATTTGGTACACATGTTCGTTGTCTACGTCGCTCGGATGAGTTCGTTAGCCAAAAAAATCCAACAACCGGAAGCACGTTTTTTTTAAGTAACTATTTTTTGAGATTTTTCCCACGAGAAAGAATTTCTTTTAGAGATTTTTCTACAAATATAAATGTAGGATGTTATCCTGCACATTTTGCTTTTTTACGCGACCTTATAGCTCGCTTGGTTCCCCCAAAATTGATGAAAACGTAAAATACCATGACAGTAGGTACCCGGTTCAAAGCCACGTGGTGGATTTTACCATGGGGTTGGCGTGCGAAGCACTCAATGTATTGTGTATTGAAGGTACTCCCGATATGGAGGTTGGCGTGCGAAGCAGGCAATGCTTTGTGTGTTGAAGATACTCCTAACATGCGGAATGGCGTGCGAAGCACTCAATGCATTGTGTATTAAAAATACTCCCAACGCGGAATATTCAGCACTGTCATGAATAGACCAATTTCCCAAATTGTTGGTTGAAACCCTAAAACATAGGCCTATAAACTTAATTTTGGAAATTTGCTCAACTCACGTCAGCGGTTCAGCTGCGTGGTCGAATTATTTTTTTTGTGATTGAAAATAAGTTGACAAAACTTTGTATATATCTTGTGTTGGTCTTGTGGGGGTAGGGGGGTTACAAATTTAAAATATACAGGTAGGTAATTCAATACACCATTGAAAAGCTTATTAAAAGAGAAACAGAATTTCGCAAACTAGAGCTTATTGTGTTCACATAAATACCTTAATTCCTTGTACTGCTCGCAGTCCTGTTTGATCTCTCTTTATTCGGTGGCGTACGTTTCGCCTGTTTTTGTCAGGCATTTTCAAACCGTTAATTTTTTTTAGAAACTTCATGGCATATTCACGCCCCATTGTATAATTTGTAGTTTTTCTTCGCGCATTAAACAAATGCAAACCTTTTTTTTAAATTTTATAAACGGTTTGAAAATGCCTGAAAACATAGGCGAAACTATGTCACCGAATAGAGAGTGATCAAAACAGGTCTGCGAGCAGTACAAGGAATTAAGGTATTTATGTAAATATATCCAGTCCAGTAAGGCAAAAAACAAAATAAATAATTATCTTCCTTCTTTTCCAAGTAATGGACTATCAAAGTTCTGGAAAATTATATGGTTATCATAGCATCAAAGCAGGTTGTTAATTTGTTAATATTAGGAATAAGTAGGTTGTATGTTATTTTCCGGAACTTTGATTGCAAATTACTTTGAAACGAAGCAAGATATTAAGCTCTAGTTTGTGCCATTGTGTTTCCCTTTTAATAAGCTTTTAAATGGTGTGTTACATGACCTACCTTTACATTTGACATTTTTAACCCTCTAAGTCAGGGCTATAGAATACAAGGGCTGGTCCACTTCTTTGATGTTGACACTCGCCGACTGTTTCAACCTTCCTCTTGTCCCCCCTCCTATGTGACGTCACTTTGGTACCATGACACGCCGTGTAAGCACGGTTCGCCTTAGCTCTCACGTGTTATTTAATATAACGTCGCAGATGATAATTCTTTAAAAAAATATGCAATACACACAACCACCTAAATTATATGTTTATCAAATTTGGTTAATATCGAGTAATTATTTTGTTCAGTACAAGTGTTTAAAGAAGGTATATAATTCCGCGAAATTTTCACCTTTTTCGCCTTTAAGGCTAATTTTCTCGAACAGGCATTCCACGAATTGCTTTAAAAAATTATACAAAACACACACAATCACCCAAGTTGTTTAGCGAATTTGGTTAATATTGAGCAATTATTTTTTTCAGTACAAGTGTTTAAAGGAAGTATTTAATTAAGCGAGATTTTCGCATGTTGGTGCACATTCAAGGCAAATTTTCTCGAAGAGGCATTCCATGAATTTCTTTAAAAAGCTATACAATACCTAAATTATATGTTTAGCAAGTTTGGTGAATATTGAGCAATTATTTTCCTCAGTTCACGTTTTTAAAGAAGGTATATAATTCCGCGAGATTTTCGCCTTTTGACGCATATTCAATGCAAATTTTCTCAAAGAATTATAATTATGAATTATACAATACACACAATTACCTAAATTATATGTTTAGCAAGGTATTTATTTATTTAATGTTACGTTGCAGATGAGATTACTTTGTGAAATGTTACCAAGATTATCAAGTAATATTATTGTCTGCAGCGTTACTTGAATATTCCAAGAAACACCTTTACTAACAAAATACTGTACATTAAAACAAACATTTTCAGAATGATGAGAAATAAATAAATAAATGTATAATATATAAATAATAATAAGATTTAAACTTAGAGTACCGGTAATTATTGATAACTCAAAATTTAAAAACAACAAATTTTAAGTAATCAGCTTCAAATTAAAATAAACATAAAAAAAAATTATTTATTTAATGTAAGAGTTGCAACCCAGATTACTTTATGTTAAAAAGTTACCAAGATCCTCAAGTAATTTCTTTTGCAGCTTTAAGTTAAAATGTAAAAAAAATCTTTACTAGCAAAATGCACTTAAAATTGTCAGAATAATTAGATATAAATAAATATATAATATACAAATAATTATAATCAAATTTAAACCTAGAGTAATAAAATTATTGATGACAAAAATAAAACATAATTTTAAGTTAAACTTCTAGACTAAATTAAATTGCTCAGTATCAATTTAAATTTAAATAATTCAATTGTTTAAATTCAGCTATTAAATTAACTATTATTCCCTAAGTCCTAGGAAAGGAAAATTTCTATAAAGCTGTTTTTTTTAAATATTTTATTTCAGCACTAATTATTGTGTCATGTGCATATCTGCATATAAGTTACTCATTATGTGTAAGTATTTATAACTTTTATGTGTTTTATTTTATAAGTAGGCCTATTACACATACATGTTTTATTAAACTGCAGTATGACATTCAAGTTTTGGTGGTTTATTATAATAAAAACAAATATTTTCAATAATGTGGCACATTTTGTTCAATTTCATATTTAGTTTTCAGAAATGTTTCAGAGAATCAAATTAAAAGTATGCTAACATTAGTACACTACATCGGTTTATTACCTACGAATTAGTTAGTTTTATTGTAACCCTGTCTTCTGCTTATATCTTTAGACTAATTATTGTTTACAGTCGATTTATTGCTTTGTGTAGTGTCAATACTAAAACTAAAGAAGAGCGCATCATAAAAATGTTACAGCTTTGCTAAGAAATTGAAATTATTGTAGCAGAAATACTTATAAGAAGCGTTGGGAATGGAGCTGTTGTTACCACCGTGACGTCATCACAATGGCAGTGGCGGGAACGCTTTCCTTGGCGGACTGGCCAGCCCTTGTATTCTATAGCCCTGCCTCTAAGTACCCAAATATCATAGAGGTCATCATATCATAGATAGATCAATATCATAGATATGTCAAAACAAATTCCTGTTATGTAACACAATATATGTACAAAGTTTTGTTAACTTATTTTCAGTAACAAAAATAATGAAGGGGATTAGATGGACTTTATGAACACCCTGTATGTATGTACGCATGGCCACTCGGACGAGTTCGTTACTCGAAGAATTCCAACAACCAAAAGCAGGTTTCTTGACGGGAAGTTTAATTTGTTTGACATTTTTAGCAAATTTCCATAGAAAAAATTAGCTATTGCAGTGGCCCTTATGGTAAGACTCAAGGTCGGGAGTACCAAAT
>JAGFPH010007918.1:36013-47121 GCA_018207615.1 Philaenus spumarius | reverse complement strand
CTGCGCAGCTGTCTCGTGACACATACCGTGTAGTTCTAGTTACCGTGTTACGGACTGCTTGCGTTCTGGCCGTCTTTCTCTGATCGGAAGCTGTCACCGTGGCAAAATCCCCCACGTTTATTTGAACAGGGTACTTTTATGATATTTTACGTTTTGGTCTGTTTTTGGGGATCCAGATGGACTATAAGGTTATGTAAAAAAACTAAATGTTCAGAATAATCTGCTGCATGTATTTGCTTAGATAAACCCCCAAACAAGTTTCATTCTGGTACAAATAATCTCAAAAAATCCTCCTTCCGGTTGTTGGATTTTTTGGCTAACGAACTCGTTCGAACTACT
The DNA here is from genome assembly GCA_018207615.1 of Philaenus spumarius. Taxonomy (NCBI): domain Eukaryota; kingdom Metazoa; phylum Arthropoda; class Insecta; order Hemiptera; family Aphrophoridae; genus Philaenus; species Philaenus spumarius. Next base: position 46,782 of record JAGFPH010007918.1, on the reverse strand, counting down.
TATAAAACCAACGTGTATACAAAATGTTTACCAAATCGGTAGTAAAATGCCGATTTTACACATACAGGGTTATTCAGTAAAGCGTAGCGGGATATGCAGATTCAGATTCTACATGCAAAAATAAGTCGAAAATGTAGTATAACATTTTTTCGATTCCGGCTTAGTTTAGCCGTAATCCGCCATTTTGTTTTTTTACATAAACTCACTGTAACTCTGGAAATAGATATGATATAAAGTTCAAATTTGGAATAAGAATTTTATATGTTTCGATTAACAAGTATACCAAACACAAAGAATTTATTTTTATAATTTTCAAAATGGCGGCCGTTACAAATTTTTAACGTGGAATATCTTGAAAACCGTTAACTTTACAAAAATTTACAAGAGACAAAATATTTTTATTTTTAAACGACAGACAAAATGCTTTTTTTTTAGTTTCAGTAGGTCAAAGGATAACCGAGTTATCGCCAAAAAACTAAAAACATAATTTCTTGGTAATTGTCTACAACAAGCAAAATTAGCCTAAAATCATAATTGTTTTAGTTATTTTTGTAGGGGGCTATGCAGATTCAGATTATAAATTTAAAAATAAATCGAAAATGTAGTATACAATTTTTTCGATTTCTACTTAGTTTAGCCGTAATCCACCATTTTGTGTGTAAAAAAATCAATAACTCAAAAGCCCTTGGAGATATTTTTTGAAACTTGGCATACCCTTTAACTTTATAGCTATAAACATTTTCAAAAAATATCTTTGATCAGACTCATCAAATTTCAAAATGGCGGACATTAAAATTATTTAAAATCAAATTCCATGAAAACCAGCTACTAAAACAAAATTTTACTAGACACTAAATTTCAAGCAGTTTTCATTTTAAATCGAATGACAAATTAATTGCAAACATTGGTTATAAAAATCAATATGGCGGTCATTTAACAAGTTCAAAGAAAAAAATAATTAAAACCAGGGAATCCGATAGGGAATCAAAATGGCTACAAAAAAGGTGTCTTGACATTTTTCGTTAAAATGTACGGTTTTGGAGTAATTTAGGTTTGAAATTTTTAAACAGCCGCCATTTTAAAACGCATGATTAGATTTAATCATTTATTTTTCTTGAGGTATATAATTGTCAGGTTAAACTTCATGCCAAGTTTGAACTCAATCAGTCAAACCGTTCTCTAGATATGAATTTTTTTGTACAAAAAACGAAATGGCGGATATCTGGAAAACGAAGCGTTCTCGGACCTATGTTTATATGTACTTTTTTCATTATTTTTACTAGTAGAATGAGCTGTATAAGTGTGGGGATAACTTCGTGAATCACCCTGTATACAGTTTTTAATTACACCCCAAAACATGTTCTGGGAGCCATGGTCGGTGCTCATTGACCTTAGGTCTCACAAGTGGCACTGCAATAGAAAATTTGCTATTAATAACTATCTAAATGAACAACACTCAAAATAGCGGTTTCCAATTAGTTTTGACCCGTTGCCTTCAAATCAATATCCGTTTTGTTTCATCCGAATTTACATTTAATTCACATTTTACAAGAATTTTTCCTGGCTGTCAGTAACACACACAAACTAGACGTAAACAATTTATTTTTCTCGGTTAAAAAACAAAATATTATCTCAATTAAATATGAGTAATAGTGTTATTGTTTGATGTTGTAATTGGATTTTATTTTTAGCTAGTAAATAAACTGTAGTGTGATTTTTTAGTGATTTTATTCAACAGAGTAAAAGTTTGCTTCTACGGCAAAATGTACCGTCGAGGTATATTCACATGAAATTAACTTGTTATAACTAGACTGAGTTCCACGGTGTTCACCGGAGTTTGTACTCCAAACCCTCAGATACAAGCACCATAAAGGGGCAGAAATATTTTTGTTTAGCATATAGATGCAATGTAAATATCATTTAAGTAATTAAACTTCAACTCTACATGAGTACAATAAGAAAACTCGAGACAAATTGTCATAACTTTCAGGTAAAAATTTTAAATATTAAGGGTTTAAAAAAAGTTGCTTAAATTGTTTTGTGAAAAATTATGGTAGCTAAACAGTGATTCTTCACCAAAAACATTTCTATACTAATATTAAAAAGAGGTAAAATATGTTTGTTTGTGTTTTTGTTTGTTTGTATGTAGGGGTTAATCTCTGGAATTGCTATTGAAAAAATGGTTTTACTAATAAAAAGCTACACTATCCCTGAGTAACATAGGTTATAATTAATTTTGATAAAAACACTTTTATTTCGATATTTGTAAATATAGTCGGAAAAGATTTTTAGGTTAGTCCTAGACTGATGAATTGCCATAGCAAGATAAATAACAGATAAAACAGCCGTTTGCTCTAACATTTCCATTAGCACCTGATTTCACACTTTGAAGCAACTGTATTTGTATATCTAACTTTCAGGTTAGGTTTTTATTAGTGAAGACCCGAGCCTTGCCAGTTCTTTTAATCTTTATTATAACTGCTGTTATAAAACATACGAAATAATTTAATTTGAACATTTAACATTATTTAGCATCTTAGCTTTGGGGTTATTATTAATTATACCTTTATTATAAAGAAAACATAACACGATTATGTGTATAGAAGGTCCCGACGGGGTTAGCGTGTGCAGCACGCAGGGGTTTCCCCTATAGTCATTAGTAAATTAAGAAGTGAAAGTAAGGGTAAAAGCGTTTACTTTCAACTCTCCGGAGCGAAAAATGCATAACCACTAATCGAAAGATTGGTGGACAAAATTCTGAAAAAAAATGATGCCTACAAAATAACAGTTCCAACAAAATACTGTTTGGTGATTTAAAGTAGCTCAGCTGATTACGTGCAATATTCAGCTGTTTATTACAAAACCTCTAAATTAAGATTAACAGCTGGTTTCATACGTTGGAGCAATTTTGATTTTAAATTTTCAGGTTATGTCTAGTAGGCCTGGAAACGGTGCTTTTTAGCTTTCACTACAGCATAATACCAGTAATACCGTTAGCTTTATGATTTTACTTAGAAATTAATTTCATATTATTTACAATGGTAGCTTAAATTATGATTTATCCTACAACTTTATATAAAAATAATTTTAAAAAGTTCGTGTAACAATGCGTTGGCGTCCGGTGCGCGCGTGTTATATCCTAACTAGTAGTTCTGTGAACAGTAGACCTCGCTCGTTGAAAGAAGAAATGTGGTTTTGAGCTAAGGTTAAGAAATAGTGTGCCAGTAAGGAAGTAAGCAGAAGGTTTAGTCAGTGAAACATTACTTTGCAATTCCCGTGATTCCGAGGTTTCTAGTTCTCGCTTTTTTCTTTCTTTTCTTGACCTTTAACTGCTAAAGATTTTCTTTTAGTTGGCATTGTGTTTTATGTAGGTTAATAATGCGTAAGGTAGCTAAAAATATCGCTTTATTGAGGGAAAACATAGAACTAAATATTTACATACTTAAATAACTAAAACTGAACAATGTATTTACAGTTCCATATCATATTCCAATATTAGAAATAATGAAAACAAACTATGTTAAAGCGTCGTGATAGTGATCTTAATCCATGTACCAACACTTCCCACACTGTCCAAAGATAATTTTTTGCTTGTTCTTCATCGCCACGAGGTTTCATTTATTTCATCTCATTTTGTAATTCAAGTAAAGCTAAGTTAAATACTTTTTGCAATAATAATTTACAAGTATACAGTTCAAATCTTTGATTTAATGTCTACACTTTCTTATAATAATATGTAATTTATGGGCAAAGGTATTTTTGGCAATAGTATTCCTAAATTACTATTCAAAATAGGCCTAGTTTTGTTAGCAGTCTTGTAGTATGAACATAAAACTGGTGTTTTCAAAATAATAAATTTGAAATTGATAAATATTTGTATACAGTTCTATTTCGAACTAAATTACGAAACTTTTTAACATTTATGAAAAAAATTACAAAAAAAAAATACTACTTTTTATGTACACCTAAAGTTGAACTTTTCTTTTCGTTACTGAACATGCTTGTTTCTTGAGGTAATAACTTTGTTAATTTTAATTCAATCATTTTACTGGCTTATATGAATTCTTCGAACTTGTATCTACAAAAAAGCTATGAAACACTTTTGAATTGGCTTAGAATAAACGTATAAAAACATGGTTAAAATACAAAAACTTGGACGATTTTAAACAAATTTGAAGTTTGCGGCCGTTTTGTGAGCTTGCCGTTAGAAATACGGAAAAAAATCAAGAATACAATTTTGTTTAAAATCAAATTTGTTTTGGAAAAAAACTTACACTGAGAAAAACGGTGCGGCCGCCATTTTTATTTTTTTAATTGGTTAAAAATGAAAAATTGAAAGAACCGTATATATACATCGCTTGGACTAGGAATAAGGAACATTCATGCAAAAAATCATCACAATCGGTCAAAGGCGTTTGGCCATAATCGTGAGAGAGACAGACAGACACACAGACGTAAGTCCGAACGGTCGAGTTAAAACGGAGACCTCGCTTCGCTCGGTCAATTAACATATATCATTTTAACCAGTAAGTAAAATTATGTAATAAATTCGTATTTAATACTTAAGAATGTAAAATGTAACAGTATGGCCTAAATTTGTGTGAAAATACCGAAATTTGCTAGTAATTTTGAAGAAAGTTTAGGCTTATTCATATTTTTTTAAATACATGCTTTTTCTAATAAAACTTATATGATTGAACTTGATCATTTACTATACAACTTCCATTATAGTAACCAGAGTTATTTGTATTGTAAACCATTTATATCTCCAGTTCTAAAGGCTCGGTTGGGTTTTGTAGGCCTAAAACAAGTTACCCCTTCAAACAATATACTTCAATTTTTTGTATTTATACTTTTCACATTACTCGCAACCTTAGCTGTATAACCTTACATTTTTGTTTAATTTTAAAAAACAATATAAAATTCCTTTTTATACTGCGAGTGTATTGGCGAACAGGGTTCACCCATAATTTAAATAATATGTTATAAATGAACTCTCAACGAATAGTTATTAACACTTTATTTATAAAGGCAATTCCATGATTATATACATTATCTGGAACTGCCTTCCATATAAACAGAGTCTAGGTCAAATAAAAAACAAAATAAGTACATTTTAACATAATAATTTATATATAACAGATTCTTGTATTTAACTCTATGATTTACTTGATATAGTTTTTTTAATCCATCGTGACACAGATGAAACCTCAGCGAATATCGAAGGATACTCTTTAGCAGGACATTGCACGTATAGAGTAAATAGACCATAAAGTTTATTTTTGGACACTAAAGGATCCCCATAGTCATACTGAAAAACATAAATTATTAATTAAAATTGTATTTCAATATATTACTGTAACTAATTTCAGGCAAACTTTTGTTATATAATATGTATATGAGAAAATAAACAATAAATTCATGAAAACGTTTTAAAGACATGTTTGTTAATTTATAGAGCAAGATGTGTTACCGAGTTAGGTGTTTCAGGATTAGACAAAATAAGACATGTTATAGAGTTATATGTCTTATAGAGTTACATGTGTTACACATGTTAACGAGTTAGGCGTCTTATAAAGTTAGAAGTATTATAAAGTTGTGTCTGTTTTAGTGTTGAACGGGTTATAAAGTTAGATGTACAACATAGTCAGACGTTTTTTTGATAGATGTCTTATAAAGTTAGAAGTGTTATAAATATGGTTGTTTTATACATAGTTAGACGTGTTATAAAGTTACAAGTGTTATCGAGTTAGATGTGTTTTATTTAAAGTTAAAAGTTTTTCGAGTTAAATGTATCATAGAGTTACACATACGTACATGTTACCAAATTATACGTATTTTAAAGTTACGTATAGCCACGCGCAAACCTCCCTACCCTTTTAAATGTATTCAATAAACACAACCTTTTGTTGTTAACTTTAACACTTTCCCTCATCAAATAACACCCAAGTGTTTTCAGGCCTTATTTGATGCTGTTCTGTTGTACTACCCCGTTAGAACAATTTGAGAGGTTTGGCGAGGGCAAGAAAAGGAAAACTTTTTGTTTCCTATTCTTAAGTTTTTTAAATTTAAATTAGTTAGACCTTTTTTGTCTTTTGTGTAGTACACTAGCTCAATTCTAGACTCTTTTTCGGGATCGTTCCCTTTGGAGTTAAATTTGTAGTGATCCGTGAATAACTCACCTGCTGACTTAATTACACTAGAGCACTAAATGGTTTTAGGATTTTTTTGATTGGATTTGTAAATTATATATTCAAAATTTTCTATTGAAAACACAAAAACGATTTATTAATTAACATAAATCCATTAACTTTGAAACAACAAATTATTTTTTCAAAAACACAATGAAATTGATTAATATTTAGCTTATATTTACATATATTGAAAAATAGCAAAGTGATTAATTAATTTATTAATTAAAATTTGTATATTATGATTGTATTATTTACATACGACGACTTGCCATTGTGAGTAATGAAATTTACTAAACGAGTTTACTTTATTCAATTTCCCCAGAATTTACTTGAATTTATTTATTTAATTTATTTTATATCTTACTTTGCAAAAAAGGGATTTATTTAAAATTATAAGTAACAATGATCGTTTGCCACTTACAGAACACAAGAAGTTCGACGCGTATTTCCTTCTGTCGATTTCCAGCGATTTAAAGTTGTTCTCCTTGGTCCCCAGAATGGTTTCTTCGGCTTACAGTTGTCTTCTCCTAGACTTACTTAAAGTTGTCCTCTCCTAGTTGATTGTAGTATCTTTTGGCAAGATAGGCCGTTTATATGGATATTCTTCTCCCGAAATTATCACGACCCGACTTAGCTTTAGGCCGGAGCTGGAACGAACGCACACCGAAACTGATCGCCCTACGACTTTCTCTGTCTAAGTACCCTCGGATCTCGGTCAGCTGTTTACTCGTTGGCGCTTCGTGCTAAACTGATGTTAGAGGGGATGCAGGCTTCTATCCTCGACTTTTAACTTTTCAAACCAACATCTTCCTCTATGTAACAAGAAATCCTGATTTCTTGCTTTAGAAATATATTTTTTGGTCTTAATATATTTCCTGATTTATTTGATGAATTTTAGTGCCTTTATTTCCCATCGATTAGGCCTAATTTAATTATTATCTTCATTTATTGAATTTCAATGTGCGGACTGTTCTGCTCTTCGTAGTAGATCCGATGACGTCACTTCCCCCTCGCAGCTTGTGCCTTGCGTGCCTGTATGAACTTGTCAATTCGCGAATGTGACTTTGATTTCATCCAAACTCTGTAACTTCTTTTTGCGTAGTCGGATTTTGGTTTTGTTGACTTCTATGGATTGGTTGACGTTTTCTGGTTTCTCTGGAATTCGAATGGCGTTTCTACTCCTCTTCCTTCTTGAGTTATAGACTTCGTTAGTTTTGCTTAAATTTTGAAATTTATTTCCTGTAAATTTGAAATTTTCCATTTTTTCTTGCTTGTATCCTCTTCGGTTGGTCTTGAAACGCGTAAATCTGGTGTTGGTTTTTTGATAGCTTGTTTGGTTGTCTAGTTATGCAGCTTGTTGTTACTCTAATTTCCTTCGTTTGGTTTTCGGCGTTTCATTCCCCCCCCTTTAAAGCTCTTTTCATATCTCACTTGGCATTACAATTTATTACACATACATACACCCTATTTTTCCAATATTTCCCTTTTATTAATCTCCCTTGTATTTATTATGAATTAATAAAATTTTTTATTAATTTATTTTATTTTTACAAAACTATTTATTTATTTATATTGAACTTCGGCTTGATTATGCCCTATTATTTACTCTATTAAATTCTATTTTTTATAATTTAATTACATTTGAACTTTATGAGTTATTGGCCTTTTTATGCCCAAGAATGACTTTACACTTTATTTTTTAGCTATAAAACTTTATAACTTTATATTTTTTATTACTTTATTTTCTTAACCCTTTTTAACTCTACAAATGACTCTACTTTGTTTTTGGATTTTATTTAAATTCTGAAAAATCGATTTGTTTACGCTTACATTTTTGTCTATAACTTTTTAACAAATTATCATAACAAAATTATTTTTAATTCTCCTTGCTTATTTAACTCTCCTTTCAACATAAATCTAATAATAACAACTTTTTTTTATAAAATTACAAACCCCTATCTTTCAATGTTAATTCATTTCTACCAAATTTAGACAAGACTGGACAAGTCAATGCCTGTCAGATCCTGCAAGGTTTTGGCTTGACTTTGTCGCTAAAGCATACGTCATAGTCTGCACGTATTTAACTAACACAATTTTAATTAATTCTTCAAAATTATTACTAAATACTATTTTCACATTGGAAACTACTTTTTTATCTTAATTTTGGGCTTTTCTGACACCCTTTGGCTTTAATCCTTTGTTATATTGACTTTGAATTTATTTTAATTAATGTAATTAATTAACCCCAATTGGATCGGTCAATTGGCCGTTCCAGTATGTTATAAAGTTATATGTTTTACACAGTTAGACGTGTTATAAAGTTACAAGTTTTATAGAGTTATACATGCTATAAACTTAGATGCGACATATAGTTAGCTACATTATAGAGTCAGTCGTGTTGTCGAATTTAACGTGTTATAGAGTTGGATGTGTTGTTAGATTTTATGTGTTATAGAGTTAGATATGGTATGGAGTTAAATAAATTACAGCTGTTTGATAGCTTTCGATGTGTTACACAGTTAGATACTGCTACATGTTATACAACTTGATGTGTTGAAAAGTTTAATGTGATACACACTTTAATATGTTATGAAGTTAGACCTGTTATATTGTTAGACGTGATATAGAAATATATGTGTTATATAGTTAGATATGTTTTAGAGTTGGATGTGTTATAGATAATGATGCGTTACATAGTCAGATAGGTTATAGAGCTAGATGTTTTACACTGTTAAATGTGTTATAGAGATAAATAAGTTATAAAAATGGATACGCTATAGAGTTAGATGTCCTATATATTTAGGCGAGATATATAGTCACGTTATACAGTGTGTTTACAAACTCCCTGGAAATATTTTGTGTATTTTTTCCTTAGGTCAAGAGTATCAAAAAACGTCACATAAATATGGTCTGACATGCCTAGTTTTCTGTCTGTCCGACTGTTTGTGTTTTTTACAAATTATTTTATAACTTGAGTACTATTTTAGATAGAAACTTCAAATTTGGCACGAACGTGTACCATGGTAGGTCAAACAAGTGTATACAATTTCGTTACGATATCTTAAACAGTTTCAATATGGCGGCCATTTAAAATCTTTGATGTTAAATTTCACGTAAAACCGTAATTTTTATAAAAAAATGTTACCGGTGATAAAAAATGTAAAATTTTAAGACGAACAAAATCATCCTTTACTTGCTGCAATCGGATAATAAATAATTGTGTAATGAGACATTTACTGAAATAAATATCATACAAAATTTGCACTAAACAATAATTTGCCGTGTACAGTTGTTACATAATTAGGTAAATTTCTCATTACTCAGTTATTTATTATCCGATTGTAGCAAATAAAGTATGATTTTGTTCGTCTTAAATTGTAAATTTTTTATTACTGATAACATTTTTGTATAAAAATTACGGTTTTCGTGAAATTTAACATCAAAGATTTTAAATGGCCGCCATCTTGAAACTGTTTAAGACATTTTAACGAAATTTTATACACTTATTTAACGTTCTAAGGTACACGTTCGTGCGAAATTTTAAGTTTCTATCTAAAATGTTACTCAAGTTATAAAATAATTTGTAAAAAACACAAACAGTTGGACAGACAGAAAATTAGGCATGTCAGACCATATTTATGTGACGTTTTTTGATAGTCTTGACCTAAGGAACAAATGCACAAAATTTTTCCAGGGAGTTTGTAGACACCCTGTATAATTGGCTATGATATAGAGTTTTATGTATAATTGTGTTAGATATGCTATTGTTTTAGAGTGTGATATATTACAGAGTAAGTTTTGTTATACAGTTTTAGAGTTCATAAGTTATACAATTGGTGTGAAATTGGTGTAAGTAGTGACGGATTTCTTGCGTTATTTTTATTGGATGCCATCATTGATACCAGTGATCGTTAGTGTAATTAAAAATAAAGCATGCTTTATATACTTACCCCACAAGGTCCTTGGACTTTATCCTTTGATGCAGCGCAAAACATTGTGTCGTAAACGTGTACTCTTCCATTGTTATACATCTTCTGGCAGGTGATCAAATTTATCCTCTTCAAGGCAACTTCTTTGAAAACATTGGAATTGGTCTTTCCCTGTAAAGAAGAACCATTGAAGGTTATTCAGTTGCAGTGTGCTTAATATTGCTTCTAATACTAACTAAATTTGGTTCGTGGGTGTTTTATAAGACGTAAAATCAGCTTTCAGATTCGTTTGCCTTTCACTGCTAGCGATTTACGATAGAATATTAGTTCTAAGGAACGGTTAGGGCCTACACATTTGTTTCTATTTTTGGATATGACCAAAAACAATAGACTAACAATAGATGCAGATGATCTAGATAAATAGCTCTAACGCATAGTATTGTTAACTAATTAACACAAAGTAAATATTATTGTTATTACAACGACTCTACTTTTATATTTTAACATTTAAATTCATGTGAAATGTGGAGTTTGTGTTGGGTAAGTATGAACAAATACAGTCAGTGGTTAGTTTAAATTTGTTTGGTATTAAAGTAACATGTTCAAACAGTAATTACCTCTAAAGTGCTATGAATGTTTATCTGTG
>JAGFPH010007918.1:18186-35913 GCA_018207615.1 Philaenus spumarius | reverse complement strand
CGGAAAATATAATATTTTGTTTCTTAATAAACATACGTAATAATATTCCGTGCATTAAGTGATGGTTCAAGTTCATTTACTTTCTCCCCCCCTATACGTAGTATATGAAAAAAGTATTGTTTTCGTCCAAATTTTCGAATTTGAATTTTTAGTTGAAGTATCTGTTTTGGTGCTCTCTGAACCCCCAAAACATTGTTAGTGGAAAATTACCTGTGTTGATGCTCTCTGAACCCAAAAATATTTTTAGTGGAATTACTTGTTTTGTGCTCCCTCAACCATAAGAAGTGTTTTTTTGGTGATGTCTGTCCGTGTGTCTGTAAGGATGTGTACAGAGCTGGAGACCATGCCAAACGTCCGAGTTTGATGAAATTTGGTATGTAGGTGTAGTTCTGGAATATCTCCAGGAATTTTTAAAAATGTTTCAAATTTTTTATATTTAATGGGTTTTACCCCCCAAAAATGGCCAAAAAACGAGAAAAATCAACATTTCTCAAAAACGGCTCTAACGATTTTGATAAAGTTTGGCTTATTTGTAGCCCTTAATGTACCCTACCACATTAAAAAAACCGCATCTTTCTAAAAATTCTCGTTTAGGTAATAATAATAATAACTGATTTTTGGGGGTTTTGGGCCAAAAAGGGGGTGGTTTTTAAAACCTTTTTTCCTGCATCTATACAGGCCTAATTGGCATGTTTAGTGCAAATTTGTTCGAAATCGATCGAATAGTTTAAATAATAATAATACAATAATATAATATGGATGTGTGTAACATGCATCTAATATTTTCCATGGTATTTCCTACTTTTGCAATTCTAAATAACCACCTCCTATGCTACTCCTGGGAAGGTATAAAGTTTCAACTGGGAGAAAGTATGTGGCAGTTATCTGGTAACGTTTTTTTTTTGCAATGTGTCCATTTTGTGCATCATGTGGCAATTCAAATGTTTACTGCCAGCATTGTTTCTATTCTTACATAAAATGTGGCTAAATGTATTATTATTAGGTAATCGAATTGAAATGCTTACGCTTTGCTCTCCAAAACCACTCAGTACTCCAACAGTGCCGACTTTACTTTTACGATTTGCGAACCCAATTTTCCTCGTAAACTTGTCAAACTTAATCGATTCACTGGTTTTCAACAGAGCGAAGTTATACCTCACCGAAGCCACACTGTACTTCTCGTGGATCACTGCCTTCGATATATTATAAAGTTTACCGCCTTCTGTTTGGCTGTTCGAACCCGTCCTTATTGGGTATTTATTCAAATCAACACTGTAACAAATAAAATTTATATAGATTATCTATACGAACAGAAATTTGCTTGTCATTGAAAACTTATTTATTTAACAAAACTATATTGTATCATGGTGTATTGCCTTATACTAGTGGCCAACAAAATGTTGTTAGTAAAACTTATTTTTCCACTTTCATTCATCACATTAAATTTTTCTAAACATTTACACTCTCTATCTATAAAATTATACAACACAATTAGGCCAGTCGGTAGGGGTAATTTTATACCAAAAGTTCCAATAATTTACAATACGGCTGATTTTTTTATAAGTACATTAAAGTATGTAGATTAACATAAAAAAAGTTTACCAGTCTATCGATTTCCCAAAGTCGAAAATAAAAGTAGATTATCATTTTTTTTTCGATTATCCATAATATTTTGAGCTAGGATGAAGATAGAAAAAAATAAAAAATACCACCGTGTAGGGGAGGTATTTTTCAACAAAAAAGGCATATGTATTTATTTCGTCCGAGCAATGGTTTGTCTGGAAAAAAATCAATAATGCAGTTATTCATTTTGCAGCAGGGGAAATCACTAAAAGAGGGAAATCTCATTCATATATGAAGCGTTGGCTCATTCTAAATTGGCCAAATTTTAATATATCGAATTGAAACTTGACATAGGAGTTAAAATATATATTTTAAACATTTATGCTGAGTCTCAGCTTGTTATCTTGAAAATGACCCGATCTAGGAGTCGATTTCGATTATCGATTTCAGGAGTACCGGACCCACGAACTAATTTCAATCTATTCCAGTTTCGTCAATTTTTGGAATATCAACACCAAATTTGTTTTACAAGTTGAGTACACCAGTATAAATATTCTTAGTAAGTATGAACGATTTTTTCTTGTTATTTTTATAAACGAGGCGCTTGAAAATAGTCTTCTGTTTTACCTATCTCGTTTTAACTATAACACTTTTGGATTCAACGACTCCATTTTCGACATTTTTTAACATATCGATTTAAAAATTGGTACAGAAGTTACAAATACAATTGTTTTTTGCTATACTTATTTTTAAAACTATATTTTCAAAAATTACTAATCTGCAGCTGATCAACTCAAGCGTTTTGATGAAAAATCTATAACATTTTTTTTTACATTCATTGCCATAGCAACTTTAATCAGCATTTATAATCAGTTTATTATTATTCAAAAACAACAGCTTTTTGGGTTAGATTGACCAACTTAAAGCAAACAAAAACCAAAATAAACTAAAAATGATTACTATGTTAATTTAATTCAAACATTGGTTGTTACATATTGTATATAAAACAACTGATTTGGATTAAAAACTGAAAATAATTTTAGGTTATTCCTACAATCGATCAAAACACGTTTATTGGCAATCAATTGGGCTAATTTAGAATCAGGGTTTTTACAATTCTTTACAACTATCAGTTTTATTAGATTAGGTAAAAGCAAACAAAAGGTTTACTGTATTATTTATAAAGGTTTACAAACTACAAATCTAAATTTGTGTAGTATATTCTTAAGTGGCATAAAACCATTTTACATTTCGATTACTTAAGTCAATGTAATTAAATGGTTTAACTACCCTTTATCAAGCAATAGCGAAGTATTGCCGGGTCCACTAGTACCTAATATTAAGAAATTAATAACCTGCTTTGATGCTATGATAACAATATAAATTTCCACAACTTTGATTGTCCATTACTTTAATACGAAGCGAGATACTAAACTCTAGTTTGCACCATTCTGTTCCTCTTTTAATAAGCTTTTCAACCGTGTATTACAGACCTACCTTTATATTTGACGTGTTTAACCCCCACCCCCTCTACCTCTCTCAAGCCCCAAAAAATCATAAAGGTTCAGATAGGTCAAAACATTTATCCTGTTATGCAACACAAGATATATACAAAGTTTAATTATCTTATTTTCAATAACAAAAATAATAAAGGGGATTAAAGAGACTTCGGGAACACTCAGAATACGTATTTTTTAGTTGATTAAACCGTTTGCAAAGAGAAATAAATAACCAATAACTTACTAATAAGCGGCCACGCAAGAGGCAAGAGTTAATACCCATCTTTTGTGAATGATCGCACCTGAGCATCCTCCAACTATTGTTACCTGCAATACAGTTAGCAAATACAAAAACTATATAATAGTAACAAATTACAACATTATTATTGCTTCATTATTCTTCAAAACCGACAGATGTTTTAGATTATTTTAACAAAATAAAAGCATAAACAAATAAACGGTACCAGATAACTGCCACATACTTTCTCCCAGTTGAAACTTTATACCTTCCCAAGAGTAGCATAGGAGGTGGTTATTTAGAATTGCAAAATTAGGACATACCATGGAAAATATTAGTTATTATTATTATTAAAACTATTCGATCGAATTTGCGCCAAACATGTCAATTAGGCCTGTATAGATGCACAAAAAAGGTTTTGAACAATTTTGAAAAACAAACTCCTTTTTGGCAAAAAATCAGTTATTGTTATTATTATTATTATTATTATTATTATTATTATTATTACCTAAACGAGAATTTTTAGATAGATGCAGTTTTTTTCATATGGTAGGGTACATTAAGGGCTACAAATAACCAAGTTTTATCAAAATCGTTAGAGCCGTTTTTGAGAAATTTAGATTTTTCTCGTTTTTTGACAATTTTTGTAGAATAAAACCCCTTAAAAATCAAAATTTTAAAAAAATTAAAAACACGCCAGGAGATATTCCAGAATTGCACCTACATACTAAATTTCATCAAAATTGCACCGTTGGTACGGTCTCCAGCTCTGTACACATCCTAACAGACATCACCAAAAAAACACTTTTTTGGGTCAGGGAGCACCAAAACAAATAATTCCACTAAAAACATTTTCGGGTTCAGGGAGCACCAACACAGATAATTCCACTATACAATTTTTGGGGGTTCAGGGAGCACCAAAACAGATAATTCCACTAAAAATTATATTATTAAGATAGTGATTCGGGGACCTTATCCACAATAAAAATTCAATTTCGAAAATTTGGACGAAAACAATACTTTCTCCATATACTACGCATAGGGGGGAGAAAGTAAAAAAGTCAATGAAAAAAGCCTGTTTTATAGTTTTAACAACTGGCGTTACATTACATATATTGTTTCCTTTAGTTAGGATAGTTAAAATTTTTTTGAAATCTTGACTATTGATTATTTAAATATTAATGGTAAAATTACAACGTAATCTGTAATTCCAATTATTGGCGATGAAGCATGTCATCTTCAATCCCACCTTTATGGCCAAAACCCTCCCAAAAATCGGTTATTATTTTTGTATAAAAAACGGCTTTAACGGTTTTGATAAAATTTGGCTTATCTGTAGCCCTTAATGTACCATACCATATGCAAAAAAAACGCATATTTCTAAAAATTCTCGTTTAGATAATAATAATAACTGATTTTTGGGGGTTTTTGGCCAAAAAGATGGTTGTTTTTCAAAAATTTTCAAAACTTTTTTCGTGCATCTATACGGGCCAAATTGACATATTGATGCAAATTTGTTCGAAATCGATTGAATAGTTTTCTCTCTAGCTAATAATAACAATATTTATTAGTTACTCTCCTACTTCAATATATCCCCCTCCTACTTTAATACAAAATTATGAAGTTACAGTGAATCTGTTTAGTAATTTAAATATGTTTGTGAGAAAATATGTGCCAGTTTTTGGTAGAGTTTATTTAATATGGTATTACTCAATAAAATGTTATGGTACTTATTCAGAAACCTAACCAAATTTGGAAAAATATTTCAGCTGTCTGGTATTTATCCATTTCTATGGCAACTTCTACATAATTGTATCTTATACCAACAGTTGTTGAAGAAAATGGGTGTTTTTGTGGTCAATCTGAAACTATTGAAAATCTGAGTTGTTTCTTTTAAGTTGAGAAATGTTGATTATTTTAAACACTATTAATTCCTTTAAAACGAATTTTTCCAATGATTTCTCGTAACCACAAGTATTTGAAAAGAAAATTTCACCATATTCATTAAAGCTGTTTTCAGAAATAAACTAAATCCATACTATTATATAAAATTCTAACGGTGTCTGTCTCTGTGTGTGTGTTACTCAATTACATAAAAACTACTGGATGGATTCGAATGCAATTTGGCACACATATAGATCATGACCTGAAATGAAACATAGGGTATAATTCATTTTGATTTGAGGGTTTAAAGAACCCCTAAAACAATAAATATTTATTATTATACTTCCATTAAGACTAGAGAGCTGGAAATTTGTACATTTATTTCTTACAAAATATATATAAGAAGTAAACCATATTTGTATTTTTTAGTGTACTGCTAAGGGGTGAAAATGTAACATTAAAACAATACAAATTAATTATTATATTTCCCATAAAGCTAGAGAGCTGGAAATTGGTACATTTATTTCTTACAATATATATATATATATACACTATGGAAAACATATTTTCATTTTATAGCGTGCAGCTAAGGGATGATAATGTAATAACAACCCCTAAAACAATAAACATTTATTACTATGCAGCGAATCTTTGGACCGTGTGCTAAGCCACGGGTACCTGCTAGTACATATACTAAAACTTTTTTTATTTTTTACAAAATTTTCTAAGATATAGGAGTCGACTTGAATTTTTTTTCTAAAAACTCCTCCTTTTCGAGATACTAGCAACATTATGTCCATTTATTTCAACACGTTTAGGGCCGCCATTTTGTTTTGATTTTCTTCATGTCATTTTCCTAGTCTTCAATAGACTTTCAAAATGAGGTATCACATGACCATACTTCCCATTTAAAAATTTTGAATTGCCCCCAAAATCCCCCATTTTTAGGGGACATTCAAAATTTCCGATTGCTCCAAAAGATACTTTGGGCTAAGTTAGTATCGTTCCCCAAAGGATATTTGTTTGTTTTAACAAACACAAAAGTTAAAGGGGGAAGTGGGACTTTTAAGACACCTGGTATAAAACATTGCTAGTTTATTAGTATAGCGAAGACTTAGGAAGTAAGAAATCAAATCGTCTGTGGTAAATATACGATTTATAAATTGGTCCCCTATTGAACTCGGGACGACACCTCCTTTGAGGTCCAACGATTAGATGATTTATTACATAATAAATTAGATTAATTGTAACCAACAATGTGTATTTACATCATCTATAGTGAAACAAAGTGTTACAAATTATCAATTCTACAGTAACAATTTAAACACCTACGTGGTAAGGATGTTTCTTGATATTGGTTGTTTTGCCACCGATAATGCCACCATCTGCTGCAGCAACTGAAAAGTAAATTAACGTAAACAACTTGGTGCAAAAAAAACTGAACGTAAATAATTGTTCAAACTAGTTTGTAGGGCGCATAGTTTAGGAGTTGTGACACAAAAGTGTGAGTTTTCGTTTTTGGTTTACCGACTTTTCAAACAGCTGGAGCTTTTCAACAGTATATTTTGTGATAAATGTGAGACGACCGTTGCGTTTGGAAATTTAATTTTCAGCAATTTTTATATTTGAGACTAGGGAGCTTCGCTCTGCTCGCCAACGCCCCTTGAAATTTTATTTTTTCTTTGTCATCAAGTGAAAAAAAATGTATGCTACAAATTTAAAGAGAAGGAGCACTAGGAAAGAACATTTTCCCACGAGTTTTGAGCACTATTTTTCACGATACTACAGCAAAAAAGTATTTGATACAATAGCCAAAAATATGATTATTAACGTTTATTTTTCTTCTTACTGTCTCAACAGGGTCTTCTTTCTCCGCTAATTTTTCCAAACCCGTTCCCTTGGCAGTGGTTTACTTTATAATTATGAGACGAAGAAGTAGAACAACTTTTTTTATATAATAGAGAGACGTTTTTCTCCAACGAAGGTCAAAAATGTAAAAGACGTTCGATAGTTTTGCTTTAAGATATTTTCGGACATGGCTTCTGTAAACGTTTGTCGGAAACAAGTAGAATGCGGAAGTATACAATGTTTATTCGAAGTATTTTTCAGCCCATTTTTCACGTGGACCAGTCCGCAATTACAGTTAGTTTTAATAATAACATAAATGACCGAGTAAATAGAATCACACATATTAACTAATTCGATTACAAATTAAAACTCATTTTGTATTTTAATTCATATACACAACACATATTGCAAAGTAAATAATTCGACCACGCAGCTAAACCGCTGACGTGAGTTGAGCGAATTTCCAAAATTAAATTTATAAATGTTTTTGTGTTTCAAACAACTATTTGTTAAATTGATCTACTCACTAAGGTGCAGCCAAGCATGTACCAAATATATTGCCATCGGTCACCACGGTAAAAGCCGTAGATTTAATTCTGGTACTTTTACGGTATTTTACGTTTTGATTGTTTTTTGGGAACCAGATGGGCTATAAGGTCGCGTAAAAAAACAAAATGTGCAGAATTATTTCGTATGTCTATTTTTTTAAAGAAAACTTTAAAAAAATGTAATTCTAGTACGAAAAAGCTCAAACAATTTCTATTTCCAATCAAAAATGTGGTCTACTTCCGGTCAATTTTTTTTCTAACGAACTCGTCCAAACGACTTAGAAAACCAACCTGAGTACTAAATTTGGACCAAATCGGACATAAAATGCGTCCGTTAGAGTGCGCACAATTATATACATGATACTTCCGGTCAAAAATGTGGTCTACTTCCGGTCAATTTTGTTGGCTAACAAACTCGTCCAAGCAACGTATAAAACCAACCTGCGCACAAAATTTGGACCAAATCCGACATAAAATGCGTCCATTAGAGTGCGCACACCTATATACATGATACTTCCGGTCAAAAATGTGGTCTACTTCCAGTCAATTGTTTTGGCTAACGAACTCGTCCAAGTGACTTAGACAACCCACGTGTGTACCACATTTAGGCCAAATCGGACATAAAATGCGTCCGTTAGAGTGCGCACACATACATACATAAATATATACATATATATATATATGTGATTTTTAATGAAACTCCAAAACGTGTTCTGGGGACCATGATCGGTGCTCATTTGCTACTCCCGACCTTGGGTCTTACCATAAGGGCCACTGCAATAGCTCATTTGTCCTATGAAAATTCGCCAAAAACTAACTAAATAACCACTAGTATTGCAATGAAATAATTGTGCTCATTTATTTAAATTAGCAATGTTAAATAGCAATTTAAATTAATTAAAATAAAGACTCACCTAACCAACAGCATAACAACAAAAGTAATCGGAACAACATGGTGGACTTCTTATGAGAAGCAGCTCTTTGTATTTGTATAGTTTTAATTATTTTATCTTGTCAATGATACTTGAAATCAGAAATTGTTAAACGGATTATATTTAATTTTAGTGAGATGTTTTTTCTCATGTCGTAAGATAATAAATTTGTAAACAGTAATCCATTTAACTGACACAACCAAGTGCCCAATAAAAACGTTAATTAACGAAAATTGAGAGTCAATACAAATTTAAAAGATATCTTGTTTACTTGTCAAGACTATCTGATGATGTGTGACAACCTATTTGCCTCAGAAGTCAGATAATAATGTAAGAAGAGTATTAAATTTAAAACAATTGCGATTAAATTGTATAATGTTTTGTTTTCTTAGTTAAGCTTTAAAGCTATTAACTGCTACTTTTGACCCTGATTAATTAAATGAAACTCAACTACAAAATAAAATGTAAAAATAAAGAACAAATAACATCAACTGAATGACTTCATGATAAAGTTACGTTTATTGAACTACTCTTATGTACATTTCGATGATATAGTCGTCATCTTCAGAAAGCTTTTGCACTACTAAACTACAGTATTAAGTTTTACTCCTCTCCAGTTATGCCCAAAAAGTTGTAGGAGTGACGCTATCTACTACAAACAGAAGGAATGAACAAATAAATACATTTTAACAAATCATTATAATAATATTTAAATATACAATACAACAAACTATTCTAAAACAATATTTGGATAAAAACAGTCATAAAATAACAAAAGTTATTCAAATTTTACTATTAAAACTAATAGATGTAACAAACTAAATTGAGCAACAAAACAATTACATAATACGACAAAAAACACAAGTCTTTAAAATAAAATTCAACAAACTGGAAATAAACATAATATGAAACAATTAGAAAACACAACGGAACCGCTGACGTAGTTGAGCAAATTTCCAAAATTAAGTTTATGTTTTAGGGTTTCAACCAACAATTTGGTAAATAGGTCTATTCACGACGGTGCTGAATGGCTGCAAAATGGTTCGCAATCCATTCTGCATATTGGGAGTATCTTCAATACACAAAGCATTGCGTGCTTCGCACGACAACCCCTGTATTGGGAGTATCTTCAATACACGGTACATTGCGTGCTTCGCACGCCAACCCCGCGGTAGAATCCGCCAAAGGGCTTTGAACCTTGTACTTCTACGGTGTTTTTCGTTTTGATCGATTTTGGGGAAACCAAGCTAGCTATAATGTCGCGTAAAAAAAAATGTGCAGAATAACATTCTACATTTATATTTGTAGAAAAAACTTTAAAACAAATTCATTCTCGTAGGAAAAATCACAAAAAATAGTTACTTCCGGGTCAAAGAACGTGCTTTCAATTGTTGGATTTTTTGGCTAACGAACTCGTCCGAGCGACGTAGACAACCAACATGTGTACCAAATTTGAATGAAATTGGACTTAAAATGCGGCCGCTAGAGTGCGAACAAATAAATATACATATATATATATATATATATATATGATTTTTAATGGCACCCCAAAACGTGTTCTGGGGACCATGATCGGTGCTCATTTGTTACCCCCTACCTTGGGTCTTACCATAAGGGACACTGCGATAGCTCATTTTTCCTATGGGAATTCGCTAGTAAAGATATTCAAAAGAAACGAAATAAATGTAAACATTTAAATAAACAGTTTATCAGTTATTTTAGTTCGTATGTCTTTGGCCTTTGGAATTTTTATAACACTGGCCAACAAAAATATCATATAAATATCAAATGGTTGTACTACAAGCTCGTCTGATCAGCGGTGTGCATTCTGCAATCAACGTTTGTCTGTTTAGAGATAAAACTCGATGTGTGTTGTCACTAGTTCTGATTGTGTTGTAAGCTTTTTCATTTATCAGCGGTTTATTATTGAGGCAAAGTTTAATAATTCGTAAGTGTTTTTTTAGTGTTTGTAATTATAAAGTGTAACTAGTAAGCCCTGTGAAAAATCACAGGCTGATTAATTAGATACACATCAGAAATACATCATTTAAAAACAAACTATTAAAAACCAACATTAAGGAATACTTATAACATTAGGCCTACATAACTATTCCGACGGAGATTTTGAATTCGGTAAATGTGTACAATAATAAGGATTATAAAACTGTAGGCCTATTTGTTAAAAAATTTGATTGTCATAGTCTACGTTATTATAGGCCTAAGCTATATTTAAAGAAAGATATAAATACTATCTTTTAATTGCTTTTTATTTCATATTGCTAGATCAAATTACTTAGAAGTTATTATTATAGTAAAGAAATTATTAATCGATTATGTTTATATGTTATACGAAGATGTACGAATGTTTCCGAAGTGAAACGAATGTATCTCTTCTTTAAATTGGTACAAACAAATATATTGATGATAAAAGGTTGTATTTATATACAGTTTATAACCTCAAAACAAATAATTATAATGTTTATTATAGCATAGATTAGCTCTATAACTCATATTTAAAAAAATCAACTTCACAAGAAATTATAACGACTGAAGTTGTAAACATAACCCCAAACTATAATCTACACTGGGTTTGTTTAAGTGTTACAGATAATGGGTAAAATCAGCTGTTTAGATGTGCGAATGTTTCAGAAGTTAAACAAATAGGTACATTTTCTTTAAAGTTGTATAAAAAAGTTTATTGATGATAAAATGTTGTATTTATATATAATTTATAACCTCAAAGCAAATATTATAACGATTGTTATAGCATACATTAGTTCTTTAGCTCATATTTAAAAAAAATCTACTTCACAAGAAATTATAACAATTGAAGTTTTAAACATAGCCCCAAACTATAAGCTACACTGTGTTTGTTTAAGTATTACAGATGATGGGCGAAATCAGCTGTTATATTATATTTTACTCACGTACGTACGGATATACACTCGCTTTGATTATAATTATTTTTGTTTTTTTTACAATTTTTCATCATTTGCTTCCATTTTGTTTTTTTAATAAACCTTTGAAGTATATACATTTTTTAAAGCTCATTATTTTGCTTTAAAATTATATATAACTAGGGGAGACCCCTGCGTGCTCCGCACGCCAACCCCCGATGGAACCTTCTAAAAACATATGTTTTGTTTTATTTATAATAAAGGTGTAGGATTAATAATAACTTTAAAACTAATATGGTAAATAATGTTAAATGTTCAAATCAAATATCAAATTATTTCGTATTTTTTATAACAGCAGTTATAATAAAGGTTAAAAGAACCTGTAAGGCTCAGGTCAACACTTAATCAAAAACCTAACCAAAAAGTAAGAAATACAAATAATTGTTTCATATTTTTAAATCAGCTGATATTGGTTACTCACTATCAATTAACATATTATATTATCAATAAATAGGCCTACTATTAAATTACAATATGTGTTATTTATTTTTAATTAGGATGTGACATAGCTTTTTCTTATTTTTAAATTCCTCAACGCAAGTTTTTATTGGTTTGTGTGTGTTGAAACATGTGTTGGTTCAGTCTAGGCCTAACTTAAAATATTATTTTGTACTAAGCTGGACATCCGAATCAACAGTTTTATCTGTTATTTTATTCAATTGGTTGCTATGGTAATGTATGTAAATACGTTCAGTCTAGGCCTAACCTAAAATTATGTTTAATTTATTTCACCTGCCTTAACGGCAACATACACACATAATTTATGTTTTTGTGCACATCTTTGAATGGTATAAGTTTTCAATTGTTGTTTTTTAGTTTTTCATAATGTTGCTTATTTATTGGTATTACAGCTGTTTTGCGATGGGTTTAACGTCCAACTTGATCCTGTGTATTTGTTCCAACTAAATTTACAAATATTGAAATAAAAAATGTTTTTATCAATATGTTACTAAATTACTCAATATTTTTTATCAATATGATGATGTTACTCAGACGTAGTGGAGCTTTTTATTAGTAAAATCATTTTTTCAATCGGTTCAGTAGTTCCAGAGATTACCCCCTATATACAAACAAAAAATGTTTACCTATTTATAGGAAACAGCTGACTACTGTTATTATTACAGCCAATAAACATATGTAGGGTAATGGCGCTTACATTTCTGTTAAATATTGAGCATATTTTTTGTTGTTTTTATATTAATTACATGCTGTAGTTTTTTTAAAAAAGTATATAAAAACACTCGTGAATTAGAATACAATGTTATGTCAAAATTTCAAAGCAATCGGTGAGGAACTTTCGGAAATTATCGATTTTGAACAAACGCACATTTACATTTTTATTTATATAGATATGTTATACTTTTAAACAAGGTAAGTAACAAAGATATTTTTTAAATACTACCAAAACTAGGTAGCGACGCATGAAAAAGTGTTAAGAGTCCAGGGTTCAAATAAAAAAGTTTTGGGGTTTGAGGGGAGGTGAGTCATGTAGTTGGCCACCATCTTGGTTCTTAATTTTCCCAGGTTGCTGCTAGCGTTTTCGAAGGAGACAGAATTTTCTGCAACATTTGTTGAAATTCTTGTTTAGCTGTAGCGGTTTAAATTATTCTACAATGTTGTTGACAAGTTTTTCTAATAAATTTCGCTTAAAACGGGTGATTGGTATAACCACACTTTTGGAAAAACTAGGACAAATTTCATAAATGAAACTACTTTTTGCAAAATCAGTATCATCAGTTGCGAGGTAAACTTACAGCTATCAAATTTAGAGAAATAATCTGAGGAGCTTTCTATTAAGACTCGCAAAATGTATTTTAAAATTATTTGATTAAACATTTCTCATTTATGTGTGTGTTAATTACATTATAAACGGCATACAGTACGGTAATTTGGCTCAGCAAAGTCCAAATAAATTTTGGAATTTGTATGTTCAAAATTACTGCTATTTTAATAAGTTAATTTCGTTGAAAACATGTCCCAAGCTAAATTTTATTCAAATCCCTTCTAACGAATTCCAAAATATATTTTGGGAATACCCACTCAAAATTATACACTATCTCATTTGTATTGTTTCAAATGGATATGATTTTATTTAAAAAAAAAAAGAAACACTTTCTGCTCATTATATTGATTTCAGATCAGTGCACACTCTATCTAGCCTGTTTGTAGAAGTCTGAAATCGCTTGGTTTTCAAGTTGCGCTTGGTCCATAGGTAGCTGCAATGCTTCAGAATACTTCAGTGTCCGTGCTATTTCAACAGCTAGAGTTGAACATATACAAAACGCCTGTCAGTGATTAACTTTGACCAATTTTGAACTATTTTATCTCTTTGTATTTCTGTGGTCCACGCAGCTGTTTCGGAATAGTCTGTTGGCATATTTTCTAGATTGTGTTGGTCTACTTTTTTACCGCGTATCTAAAATCATACACTATAATTTTATCATATGCCTGATGATGTATAATGGCGAAACACGTAGCAACATGTAAATATTTGAGTAACTGATTTTATTGTGTAAACATTTACATCCTTTTATATGAACTTTCATTACGAACCTACCGTACTTTAAATTGTTAATATTTTATTATTTATACATTTTGTTTTTAATAATATACAGGTTAGCCCAGTCGGTATAGGTTAAAACTACCAGTAATTTTCAATATGGCCGATTTTTTTTATAAGTACCTTAAAGTATGTACATTAACATAAAAAAAGTTTACCACTCTATCGATTTCCCAAAGTAGAAAAAAAATCGATTATCATTTTTTTTCGATTATCCTTAATATTTCAAGCTATGATGAAGATAGAGAAATATAAAAAATACCAAAGTGTAGGGGAGGTATTTTTTAATAAAAAAGGTCATATGTATTTATTTCCTCCGAGTAATGGTTTGTCTGGAAAAAAATCAATAATGCAGGTATGTATTTTGCAGCAGGTAAAATCACTAAAAGGGGACATCTTATTCATATATGAAGCGTTGGGTCATTCTAAATTGGCCGAATAATATATCGAATTGAAACTTGACATAGTAGTTAAAATATATATTTTAAACATTTATGCTGAGTCTCAGCTTGTTATCTTGAAAATGACCCGATATAGAGCCACTTGACTCATCAATGGGTTTCTCGATTTTAGGAGTACCGGACCCACGAACTAATTTTAATCGGCTCCAGTTTAGAGAATTTTCAAAATATCAACCTGAAAGGTTTTTATAAGTTAATATATATATTCAAACAAGTTCAAGGAGTATAAACCCTTTTCATTGTTTACTTTTAAAAGCACAAGTAAATTAAAAAAGTATAATTTTAGACCTTTTTAGATTTTTCATCAAAACGCTTGAGTTGATCAGCTGCAGATTAGTAATTTTTGAAAATATAGTTTTAAAAATAAGTATAGCAAAAAACAATTGTATTTGTAACTTCTGTACCAATTTTTAAATCGATATGTTCAAAAATGTCGAAAATGGAGTCGTTGAATCCAAAAGTGTTATAGTTAAAACGATATAGGTAAAACAGAAGACTATTTTCAAGCGCCTCGTTTATAAAAATAACAAGAAAAAATCGTTCATACTTACTAAGAATATTTATACTGGTGTACTCAACTTGTAAAACATATTTGGTGTTGATATTCCAAAAATTGACGAAACTGGAATAGATTGAAATTAGTTCGTGGGTCCGGTACTCCTGAAATCGATAATCGAAATCGACTCCTAGATCGGGTCATTTTCAAGATAACAAGCTGAGACTCAGCATAAATGTTTAAAATATATATTTTAACTCCTACGTCAAGTTTCAATTCGATATATTAAAATTTGGCCAATTTAGAATAAGCCAACGCTTCAAATATGAATAAGATGTCCCCTTTTAGTGATTTTCCCTGCTGCAAAATACATACCTGCATTATCGAACTTTTTCCAGACAAACCATTGCTCGGACGAAATAAATACTTACGACCTTTTTTATTGAAAAATACCTCCCCTATACGGTAGTATTTTTTATTTTTCTGTATCTTTATCCCAGCTCGAAATATTAAGGATAATCGGAAAAAGAAAATGATATTCGATTTTTTTTGACTTTGGGAAATTGATAGACTGGTAAACTGTTTTTTATGTTAATCTACATACTTAAATGTACTTATACAAAAAAATCAGCCGTATTGTAAATTACTGGAACTTTTGGTCTAAAATTACCTCTACCGACTGGCCTAGGTGTCCAGCTTGGACGATCCGAAACTGTACGTAGTTATTTGTCAGCTAAAGCAAGTAAACAATAAAAAATAACATATTTGTACTATCTCGCTCTGTTTTCTGTCTGTCCGTCTGTATGTGAATTTTAGAAATATTTACTCTATATTACATAATTGTGCAACTCTGCCATTGTCAAGTTGTCAGCAACTCATTATATTTCGTAACAATACCATTACTGAGATATTGAAGTATTTGTAAAAATCACATACAGATGGACAGACAAAAAACAGATCCAGAAAGGACACATTTTATATTGTATTATTTGTTATAAGATTTGTGACTTACCGTCTTCAATATTCCTATTCGTCGCTGAACGACGGCCGTTTCGGCTATTCGGCCATTTTCAAGTTTATCAGGTTTCCCTTCGTCACTTACACAAACACTTACACATAACTAACACAACGATTACATAATAAATAAATAAAACACACTTACACGCCCGTATTGCTAAAACTCGTGGTGGGCGACCACATACCACGCTGTCCCGGTACGCACTGATATTATGCAAGTTAATCGCTTGGAAAGGATGATGCGTTATCAACATGTGTCAATACGGTGTCGTAAAACGCGTTAGATTCAAAATTTAATTTTTTATTTAATAGTTTACTACTATCTATTTTATAATACTTGTAAATTTCGAACTGTTATAGCGAGTTCATCAACTTTCCCTATTTACAATGATGTAATATTTCGAGAGTAGGCCTACCGCCTATGCTAGATGATATGTTCAGCAAATTTTGACTCGGTTTTTGTGATGTTCGCACTTTGTTTCGCCGACGGAAGGTGTTCTTTAAATGTTTTCTTAAAAGATCTTCCTGTTTGCCCTACATATATTGTTGAACCATTGCGACATGATAACTGAAATACTCCTGAACCATCAAATTTGTCTTTTAATTTGTTTGCATTACTTAAGTAATCCTTCAAATCATGTTTTGTTTTATAAGCGACCTTGTAGCCATGTCTGTTGAGGATATTTCCAAGCGTGCGTTCAAGCGGCTTGTAGTAGTTAACACCATAAATTTGTCTTTCTTTCTTTGTGACAATTCTTTAACTTTGTGTATCCTGTTTTGTTTCTTGAGCAATCTATCTACAATTGAAACGTTGTAACCATTGTTGGTGGCAATGCACTCAATTGTTTTGAGTTCCTGGCCGTCGTTTAGCGACGAAAGTCACAAATCTTATAATTATTAATCAATATTCGGAACGGCGATTAAAAATTGTTACAACGTATTATTTGCTTGTTTTCGCTGAAAAATAACCCCGTAGAGTTTTTGAGAGTTGAAACTGGATCCTGTATATTCAAATCCGTCTGCTCCTATTAACCGTAATGAAATTTAGAGTTTAATTATTTCAAACCGTACATCTAAAATAAGGTATTTTGCTACTAAGAAATTGACAAAACCATTTAAAAATAAAAACATTATTTATTTAGCAGTTTAATTAGATATTGTCTTCTTGATCCATCCGGAGACTGAAGAAACGTCGTTGAAGACCGAAGGATATTCTGCACTAGAACATTCTGATGTTAATATCCAACCGGCGTAGATGGCGTATAACTTGTTTCTAACTACTAAAGGATCTCCAGCGTCCCCCTGGAAACAAAACAAATATACTTTTAAACTAATATAATCAATGATAGTTTATGCAACAAACCAATGCATGTAATAGTTAATGTAATCGAGCTTTGTTCATGCGTGCCGCTATAAGTCCGCAGGATAATTGGTTATGCGGTATAATAGCACTCCATCTACCGACCATGAAGGAGGTTTTGTTTTTGAAACTGCAGGAATGAGGGGGATATGACTGTTAAAACATGACCTCACATCATTGTGGACTTCTTATTGGAAGTCGATCAAGCAGCTGTCAATCGAAGTGGTCAATACTGACCAGAATGTTCCTAAATTTTCTAGGAGCTTCCAGAATGTTTGAGAATGTTCCAGAATGTTGTAGTACATGCCAGAAGGTTTGAGAATGTTTTAGAATATTCCAGAATGTTATAGTACCTGCAAGAAGG
>JAGFPH010007918.1:0-18086 GCA_018207615.1 Philaenus spumarius | reverse complement strand
AATGTTATAGTACCTCCCAGAAGGTTTTAGAATGTTCCAGAATGTTATAGTACCTCCCAGAAGGTTTTATAATGGTCCAGAATGTTATAGTACCTCCCAGAAGGTTGTAGAATGTTCCATAATGTTATAGTACCTCCCAGAAGATTTTAGAATGTTCTAGAATGTTATAGTACCTCTCAGAAGGTTTTATAATGTTCCAGAATGTTATAGTGACTGCCAGAATGTTTGAGAATATTCTAGACGGTTCTGAACCACTGAATTGACGTCAAGTTCCGAAACATTTGATAACGTTCTAGAATGTTCTAGCAACCAGAGGCCTAAAGCTTGGCACATATTATTGATCTTAAGTTATTTGTAGGAGAGAAAAATATTTGCATCACGGTTATTTTCATGTAAGGTGTAAAATACTCTTCGTAGAAAATATTTTATTTAAAATTTACTCATAGACGTGAAATGCATATTAAACAGAATGGCGGAAATTGTGGTTTTGCTCTTACTGGTACACAGCTGATCATAGAATATGTAAGTTTAAATGTGAAACATTGATTGATGTTATTTAATTGAAACTCACTGTACGTTTTTGGGTCAGTGAAATCTCAATATTTAACCGATATTTCTTTCATTCATTTATTTATATCTGTGTGTGAAGCCGCGTGGGACACTTGCTGGTGTAATAATAAAATGAACAGAATAGGTTGTCAAAACTAAATAACCTTCAGAAAATACCATTCAAAAAAACACAAAATTAATGTTTACCTTTTATGATACATCGCTTTATACATTACTTTTGGAAGGTGAGTTTGGATAATAAAAAAAAAAAAAAAACATTGCAATAGAATAATATAGTCTATTTATGACGTTATATGACGATATACGTTACTTTAATAGAACATAGAAATAAGGTTAGATTTTGTAATTTTTAACTAAATAAAATTGTTTTGTTTCCCAAAATGGGTACATTTGTTGAATCCATTTTAAAGTTATTTATGCCTCTAATCCATTATTCATCTAATAATCTTAAATTTATGTTTATTGTTATTCATAAATGAATTCATATTCAATGTCGTATATACGAGGTATTCAGTCTATTGGTTCAATAATTGCAGTAAAACCGTGAGATAACATCGACCAATATCTGATGTGATCAGGGTAGCTCAGTCGGTAGAGCGTTACCACGGAATGGTAAAGGTTCATGGTTCAAATCCCGATCTTGGTCCATGTTTTTTTTTTACTTGTAACTTAATTAAATTTATGGTTTTTTCATGCACAATAATAAATAAACGGTACCAGGAACTGGCACATACTTTCTCACAAACATATTTAAATTATTAAACGTCACGGTGACTAATTGTAGGGTGGGGTAGGAGAGGTGATTTTGTATTAAAGTTGTTTTCCCATAAAAATCCATAAAATAACGGAAAAACCAACTTTTCTCAAAAACGGCTCAAACGAATAAAATTTAACAGTTTATAGTACTATAGGTCCCTAATAAGCTATAAAATTTTAATCAACATCGTTAGAGCCGTTTTTGAGAAAAATTGGTTTTTCCGTTATTTTAAGGGTTTTTATGGAAAAATTACCCTTAAAAATAAAAAATTCACAAAAATGAAAAAAAACGCCTGGAGATACCGTGGATTAGTACCTCCATACCAAATTTCATCAAAATCGGACGACTGGTTTAGGCTCTAGGTTTGATAACATCCGAGCCTAAACCAGTCGTACGATTTTGATGAAATTTAGTATGGAGGTACTAATCCACGGTATCTCCAGGTGTTTTTTTCATTTTTGTGAATTTTTAATTTTTAAGGGTAATTTTCCCATAAAAACCCTTAAAATAACGGAAAAATCAACTTTTCTCAAAAACGGCTCTAACGATTTTGATTAAAATTTTACGGTTTATAGTACTTTAGGTCCCTAATAAACTATACAATTTTAATTAAAATCGGTAGAGCCGTTTTTGAGAAAAGTAGATTTTTCCGTTATTTTAAGGGTTTTTATGGGAAAATTACCCTTAAAAATTAAAAATTCACAAAAATTAAAAAAATGCCTGGAGATACCGTGGAATAGTACCTCCATACTAAATTTCATCAAAATCGTACGACTGGTTTAGGCTCTAGGTGTGATAACATCCACACAGACACACAGACACACAGACACACACACAGACATCACTCCGAAAACCACTTTTTTAGGTTCAGGGGGACCCAAAACGGATATTTCCACCAAAAACTCAAACTCGAAATTTTTGACGAATACTATACTTTCTCCATATACTATGGTATAGGGGGAGAAAGTAAAAAAAACATAAAAGGCATTTTATATTAGTGCCTGAAATCACAAAGTTAAAAACATTATTTAAAAACAATATTAGTTTTATTTTACAGATAGCGACGAAAATTCATTAGCTTCATACAGAACGATGGGAAATGATAATAATTTGGCCACGCAGCTGAACTGCTGACGTGGGTTGAGCGAATTTCCAAAACTAAGTTTAGGCCTACATTTTTTAGGGTTTCAACCAACTATTTGGGAAATTGATCTACTCATGAAGGCGCTGAATAGCTGCCTGAGTGTATGAAATATGTCAGTAGAATTTGTTTGGACCTAAACCTCCAGCTTTGACTAACGCAACCCTTCGTCCCACTAGTAGCGGAAAAACTCGCTTTGCGATTTTGCCCTTCGGCTTTGCGTCCTCGGGTTATTGACTGCTTCGCTTTAGACGCAGAGTACAAACTCTTGGGCCTCGGGCCATAAGATGCCCCAACGGTAATTTGAACCGGGTAATTTTATGGTATTTTACGTTTTGATCGATTTTGGGGGAACTAAGCGAGCTATAAGGTCATGTAAAAAAACAAAACGTCCAGATTTATTTTTGTAGAACTATACAAAAAGTTTCATTCTCGTACGAAAACTATTTTGTAAATAGTTACTTCCAGTAAAAAAACGTATATCCGGCTGTTGAGTTTGTTTGGCTAACGAACTCGTCCGAGCGCCGAAGACAAACAATGGGACAAAACGTGTCTTGGGTCAATGATCGGTGCTCATTTACTACTAACGACCTTAGGTCTTACTATAAGGGTCACTGCAATAGCTAGTTTGTCCTATGGAAATTCGCTAATAATTGGGGTATATATAAAATGTTTATCAATAATTTCCAAACAACTATTTGTTTCATGGAAAATCACTATTTCTCCTAATTACCTTAATGCATGTGTTCCCTTCGATAGATTTCGCCGGTTTAAAATTTGTATAAAGAGTTGGCAAAATTTAGTATCCCACAAAAATGCTTTAGTGACGGCCTTGGGCACCAAATATGTGAACACTATTTTCTTTTAAGTTTTTTTTTACTTGTACAAGGCCAAAACCGTTTACGTACCCATCAACCAAAATTAGTCTAGTTTCTTCGGATGACAAATACGTTTTAACCGAATTTTTCTCGATATACATTCTGTACGCGTGGAACTCACTGTATGTTCAGTAAAATTTGTTAATCGTAAAAATTCTTACCAAACACGGCCCTTCGTCGCTATTTTTAGACACAGCGCACATCATGGTGTCTCTTACGTGTCCTGAGTACAATTTCTGACATTTTATAAAGTCAACTGCATACATGGCAACATCTCTGTAGGCCCAGTTCTGGTCTATTTTCTTCTGCAAACCAACATAATTATCCAATAAAATACACATTGTTTCAAATACATTACGTCACCCTATTAAGCCCCGGCGACAGATCATTTTCAGTTTAATTTGATACATATCACAAAAACTGTAATTCTTATATTCGTCTTAAAAGTGTAAAAAAAGTTCCGATTAATAAAGCAGACATGAGAGAATACATTTTACTTAAAGACCTGATAAAAATTTTGGAGTTTATTTTAATCGTAGGCCTACAATATTAACAATTTTAAACCCAATTTAATATCGTTGAAGTAAGGGCAAAAGGGAATAAGGGTCTGCTGTAGTGGCGGCCATCTTGGAGTTTTATCCCATAAGAGCAATGTTAAATTTCAAACCATTTATTTCGTTTACTTTTTATCATAAAAGTGTTTGCAAGGTCTCATTTTAAGCACAGTCACAATACGCAAAAGTCTTATAATTTACTTATTTTTTAATGCTTTTGATTTGTTATGTAATTGACATTTTGTAAGTACAAAGTTTGAATTTTTTTTCCTAACACAATAAAAAATGAATAATGGAAAATAATTTGCAAGCCGGATCCGAATTTTATAAAGAATATTCAGTTTTTTTTCCCAACAATCAAATTACAAAAGATAGACCTATAAAATGGTTTGAAATGAGGCAATATCAAAGCGTTCAGCTGGAAGACATTGCACTGTTTAGATAGGGATACAGTGAGAAGTGGTTGCGTTTCCGGTTGCTTTCTCGTTTACTGGTGCAGACCCATAGTACGTGGTCAAACGTCATTGGTAAAGAAGTCGAAGTTAAAAAAAAATTAGTTTTTTTTTTAAATAAATATTATATATAAATATCTTAAAATTATGCATAAATATTAAATATGAAATATTTAATATTAATATTAAGACAATAAATATCTTTAATTATAAATATTAAAATTATACAAAACATACAAAGCCGGAGGCCAGGTAACTAGTCATATCCCGCTTGGAAGCGAGCCAACCACCGTTTGCTTTACTTCCGCCCTCCAACCCTCATATGAAAAGTTACCTGGTCTATCCAAGATTCGAGCCCGGTATCTTCTGATAAGGAAGACGCCAAGCTACCCACTCGACTATGGCTTGCCTTCAGAAAAACTGACAAAAACAAGGC
The DNA here is from genome assembly GCA_018207615.1 of Philaenus spumarius. NCBI lineage: Eukaryota > Metazoa > Arthropoda > Insecta > Hemiptera > Aphrophoridae > Philaenus > Philaenus spumarius. Next base: position 13,298 of record JAGFPH010007918.1, on the reverse strand, counting down.
TTTAGTTACCTATTACCGTATTACCTATCTCGCCCCTTGTAATCTCGTTGTTTCAATATAATTCTGCAATGCAAGCCATGAGTTTGTCAAAACATTGAGTGCTTCTCCTGTAAAGTTAACTATTTCTGACTTAAGCCCTTTTGCCCTAGCTTCAAAGATATTAAATAGAGTAATTTAGGCCAAACTATTTTATTGGTCATTTTAAAATTCAGTCCATTTTGTATCGTTAGTAGGCCTATATTCCTCAAATAGACTTGTCAATTCTATTAAATAATAGACATAATTCAGACCAATATCCCAATAGGCCAAAAGCGCTATCCATAATGGCAGGAAGCTGACATGACAGAATGAATCAGTTAAATATTGATGCGGCACAAAATTTAACCTAAGTTGTAAACATTACCTGAAATTGGCCGCATAGTTGTTGAAGTATTACACAACTGATGGACTGAATCAGCTGTTATTTGTTAACGAATAAATCAAACAATACAGCTTTGCGCGTGCTATTCTCTATTGTTACTCGCGAACAGACTAGTCTTATAGGAGTTGAAGAAATAATTCGACCACGCAGCTGAACCGCTGACGTGAGTTGAGCAAATTTCCAAAATTAAGTTTACATGTCTCACGGTTTCAAAAAAACTATTTGAGAAATTGGTCTACTCACGACGCGACGGCCCTGAATAGCTGCCTGCGTGTACGAAATATATTAGTAGAATTTGTTTGCATTTAAACCTCCAGCTTCGAGTGACGGGCTCCTTCGTTCCACACGCAGAGCGAAAAAGCGTTTTGCGAGTTTGCACTTCGACTTTGCGGCCTCGGTTTATGAGCTTCGCTTCGCTCTCAGCGTACAAACTCATCCGTCGGCACCGGATCAGAAGATGCGCCCACGCACGGTAAAATCAACAACGTGGATTTGAACCAGGTATTTTTACGGTAATTTATGTTTTGATCGATTTTGGGAGACCCAAGTGAGCTATAAGATCGCGTAAAAAAAATAAATGTGTAGAAAAATATTATAAATTAAATTTTTTAGATAAAACTCTAAAAAAGTTTCATTCTCGTACGAAAATTTTCAAAAAACAATTACCTCCGGTCTAAAAAAAACTAATTTCTGGTTGTTGGATTTTTTTTTTTGCTGTCAAACTCGTCCGAGCGACGCAGATACCCATTGTGTGTACCAAATTAGGACCAAATCGGACTTAAAATACGGCCCCTAGAGTGCGAACACATATATAAATATATATAATTTTTAATGACACCCCAAAACGTGTTCTAGGGATAATGATCGGTGCTCATTTACTACTCCCGACCTTAGGTGTAGTAAGGCTCACTGAAATAGCTCATCTTTCCTATGAGAATTTGCTAATAAAAGATGGTGCTTCTAATTCCTATTTGAAAATGTTGAGTACCTCCTCAAATTCCCCAGAAATTATTGAATGTACAAATTGAATGGGGAGAATGTATTAATAGGCCAGTAGGTAGGGGTAATTTTAGACCAAAAGTTAGAGTAATTTACAATTCGGCTGATCTTTTTTTATAAGTACATTAAAGTATGTAGATTAACATAAAAAAAAGTTTACCAGTCTATCGATTTCCCAAAGTCGAAAAAAAAATCGATTATCATTTTTCTTTTTACTATCCTTAATATTTCGAGCTGGGATCAAGGTAGAGAAAAATAAAAAATACCATCATGTATGGTAGGTATTTTTCAACAAAAAAGGTCATATGTATTTATTTCGTCCGACCAATTGTTTGTCTGGAAAAAATTCGATAATGCAGGTATGTATTTTGCAGCAGGGGAAATCACTAAAAGGGGACATCTTATTCATATATGAAGCGTTGGCTCATTCTAAATGGGCCAAATTTTAATATATCGAATTGAAACTTGACATAGGAGTTAAAATATATATTTTAAACATTTATGCTGAATCTCAGCTTGTTATCTTGAAAATGACCCGATCTAGGAGTCGATTTCGATTATCGATTTTAGGAGTACCGGACCCACGAACTAATTTCTATCAATTTTAGTTTCGTCAATTTTTGGAATATCAACATCAAATTTGTTTTACAAGTTGAGTACACCAGTATAAATATTTTCAGTAAGTATGAACGATTTTTTTCATGTTATTTTTAAAAACGAGGCGCTTGAAAATAGTCTTCTGTTTTACCTATCTCGTTTTAACTATAACACATTTGGATTCAACGACTCCATTTTCGACATTTTTGAACATATCGATTTAAAAATTGGTACAGAAGTTAAAAACACAATTTCTTTTTGCTATAGTTATTTTAAAAATTATATTTAAAAAATTGACTAATCTGCAGCCGATTAACTCAAGCGTTTGGATGATAAATCTAAAAAGGTCTAAAATTATACTTTTTTAAGTTACTTGTGCTTTGAAAAGTAAATAATAAAAAAGGTTTATACTCCTTGATCTTGTTTGAATCTATATATTTAACTTGTAAAAAAACTTTCAGGTTGATATTGTGAACATTTTCTAAACTGGAACTGTTTAAAATGAATTGGTGGGTCAGGTACTCCTAAAATCGAGAAACCCATTGTTAAGTCAAGTGGCTCTATATCAGGTAATTTTCAAGATAACAAGCTGAGACTCAGCATAAATGTTTAAAATATATATTTTAACTCCTACGTCAAGTTTCAATTCGATATATTAAAATTTGGCCAATTTAGAATGTGCCAACGCTTCATATATGAATAAGATGTCCCCTTTTAGTGATTCCCCCTGCTGCAAAATACATACCTCTGCATTATCGAATTTTTTCCAAACAACCCATTGGTCGGACGAAATAAATACATACGACCTTTTTTGTTGCAAAATACCTACCCTACATGGTGGTATATTTTATTTTTCTCTATCTTCATCCCAGCTCAAAATATTAAGGATAATCGAAAAAAAAATTATAATCGATTTTTTTTCGACTTTGAGAAATTGATAAACTGGTAAACTTTTTTTATGTTAATGTACATACTTTAAGGTACTTATAAAAAAAATCAGCCGTATTGCAAATTACTGGTAGTTTTAACCTATACCGACTGGGCTATAATAACTTAACAAAATTGTCGTAAACCTTGCAATATTAAATTCAAATTCAAACTTTAAAGTCAGTTTAGAATAAAATTGATTAAACAAATATATTCAATTTACTTTCTACTTCTTATTGACCAGGTGCTAAGTAAAAATTTACTACTTACTGTAATGCAAAACTTTCAATAAAATACTGTATTTGTTCTGACCTGACCAATAGAATTAGTTAATGTGGCCTACATTTCTGAAATTGTTGCCTTACTTCATGCTGTCCCCATCCGCTGACGATAGCCTTTTCTCCAGTTTTAAGCGGTTGTGTGGCGTAACCGATCCTCTTCGTCTTTTTATTGAACTTGATAGGCTTTTGCGTCTTGAGCAAACAAAAGTTGTACATACGTGTAGTCATATTGTACATATTGTGCAACAAGGCTGTTTCCAGTTTGTACATTTTGCCTCCGTTAAAATGAGTATTAGCACCTGCTCTGATACTGAAGTTGGCGATTTGCGACCTAAAACATTGAGTTGCTTTAACGGATGTGTCGGTGGTTATACGATTGGGTACCCAAAAGTAACCGGAATTGCGCTGCCGTGGGCTGGGCTTGTGTAGTACGCTTTCCTGCCGCTAGGCGTGTATAGAACAGCTCGTCGCCAGTTCAGTGAGACCAGTGCCGTCGACCTGGCTTGTTTTGTTCCGTCTGTTGTCATCGTTTTCACTGGTGCTGTTTGGTTTTTTATGATCGCTAGTTTAAGTGAACAAAGTGCGGCTGTGAAATTTTGCTTCCTGCTCTGTAAAAACGCCGCTAACACTTTTAATGTTGAAAACAGCTTACAAAGATGATGGTATGGGAAAAACTCAATTGTACCAGTGGTTTGCTCGGTTTAAAAATGGCGACATTTCGATTGATGACAAACCTCGTTCTGGACGTCCATCAAGTGCCCGAACAGATGCAAATGTTGAGAAAATTCGAGAACTTGTGCCCGCAGGCCGTCGACAGACCATTGATAAATTGTCACAGATAGTGGGGTGTCTTGGAGTTCGGTTCAGCGAATTTTAACCGAAGATTGAAAATTAAAAGGGTCGCTGCAAAGTTTGTTCCTAGAGTTCTGACTGACAACCAAAAAGAACGACGAGTTGAAAAATGTGCTTTGAAAAAACAGCTTGAAATTGATCCAGATTTCCCGTCGAAGGTCATTACTGGTGATGAGTGTTGGTGCAAAATTTCACAGCAAGTTGTTCACATAAGCTCACCATTATAAAAAACTAAAAGAGAGCAAAACAACACCAGTGAAAACTATGACTACAGACGGAACAAAACAAGCCAGGTTGATCACTGAACTGGCGATGAGCAGCTCTGTAAATGACTAGCGGCAGGAATGCGTACTACACAAACCCCGCCCACGGCAGCGCAATTCCGGTTACTTTTGGGTACCCCTCGTATGCCAAGCTGCTGATTATTACAGAAACAAAGTGGTTAAATAATTTGATTTAGACGAAAAATAAAAGTTAGTAAAGTTTTTAATTTGAAATGGACAGATTTGAGCTTTTATTATATTTCACTAAAAGTAAACACTTTGTACATTGAAATAGTTGTGCTCTGGATGGAAATCCCGAGTTTAATTAAGTCAGTGCAATACCACTGAAAAGATTTGGACAAGGAGTCCGGTTCCTTAGATGGTCATGAACAATGGGTTCCTTGGTTAAATCTCATTTTCCATAAAAAAAAAAGTATTTAAAAGCTCTAAAAGTAAACAATTAGAACAAATAGTTATTTGTGTGGGCTGTTTACTTTGCACTCTAGTCAGCAAAGTAAACAGCTGGCTTGCGAAAAGTAGTATAGATTACAAGCGGTGTAAATTACTTGACGCTGCACACATGTAGTTTAGTTTGCGCACTACTGTGAGTGTGCAAAAACGCACTTTATTAGTAGCTGTACGAAAAGAGTTATTGCTTACTGGTTCCAGTTTTAAGACAGCTTCTCCAACCGTGTTTGTACTTTTGTTAAATTTTGGCTTTTGTATTTTTATTTAATATGTATAAATGGGTTTCTTCTGAGAAACCAAAATTTACCCAGCATTGCATTGATATACCCTTACAAATAACCTTCAATTTTTCCCGCACGAACAATTTAGGCCTACTATGTATCGATTAAAAAAAAGGAAATTAATTTGTGCACACACCTAAACAAAAATATTTAGGGTGTCAAAACCAAACGTAATTATTTTCAAAATAAGTAAATTACAAATTAAATGTATTTTAATTTATATACAATTCACTTACTCATAAGGACTAATGCAATCAGCCGTTGTCAGAATCCATCTTTTGTTGAGTATGACACCGGAGCAATGAGTCATCACAGTTACCTTAAAACAAAGTTTTAAATAAATATTTCAAATAATCAAATACCGTTGCTTAAACTTTAGTTTATTTTTTCATATCTCCAAATTGTATCACTGTCTTTAATAAAAACAAAACGCAGATACCGTCTACATTGTTATGTTACGCCATCGACCACCTGTGGCATTAAGAAGGAAGAAAAGTCACAGTGGATCGATTTTAAATTGGAGGTCGCAGCGTAACCACTCGAAAAGCCACAAAAACACCCTGTTCGCGATACTACATACAACGCCTTTAAACCTTAAAAAAAACTAGCTATTGTGGGAGAGTACACTTACAAAAAAACATACACATACATATATATATATTACATAGGCAACAAATCAAGATGAGGTTAGGTTATTGATCCTAAATAATGAAAAATATATAAATATTGACATGAGATTTTATTAAAATAGGCATTTGGCAATAGCAAAAAACATAGCAAAGAAAATATGTCTCAGATGAGACAGGTAAATTTAAATAATAAAAAAAATCGTTGGCCAACTTGAAACCTTATGGGTATAAAAGTAGATTTAAAAAAAAATCAAATTTCTATTTTATAGATCAAACAGGCATGCTACTACTCATTAATAGTACTTTTCTTAAACTACCACCTGGTTTAATTATATAATTTGCCTCATCTCGTTTGAGATGAGAAATAAATAAATCACTGTCACTGCAAATACATTTGTTTAGATTTTGATTGAGTGTCTGTAGCTCCCAAACTTGAACCAGCAAAGCTAACAAAGAAAAACAATGCATAAGTAACTGATTTGCTTCAGTTTCTCACAAATTCAGACATGTAAACTAGCCAACTTAGTTTTGGTAAAAATGTATTTGATATTTAGTGAGAATTACTGAAAATCTCATAAGCAAGCACACAAATTGTTAAATAAGCTTTACCTCAGCTGATATTAGTAAAGTAATTGTTTGTGTACACATAGACAAAAGTGTATAAAACATTTTAAAACTGGTAACACTGGCTTAGTAACAAAATCCAGCAAAATATTTTGTGGCAAACAAACTTAGAACTTGTTCTGGCTTTGAAAATAGCATACACAACTATTAACCTCTAGTCAGGTTTGGTATATTATTACAGCATAAAGTGATGTTAATTTTGCTTCACAAACTTATAAAAGTGATGTTAAAAGATTTATAACTTTCAGATACATTGTTAAATTGTTTTAGCTTCAAACATGACTTATACAGCATTTAGCTCCTGTTTTCTTTTTTTTAAATTAACACATTATTACAACAACCATGAGAAAATGATTTAGGTTTGCAAGACTGACAAGTTTGCATTAGCAAGGTAGAAAACTATTACATACAATAATTGTTAACTGGCATTAGCCATGTAGAAAAATGTATTACTTTCAAAAGTTGTTAACTAGCTTTAGCAAAGTAGGAATATGTTACATGCAAATAATTGTTAACTAGTTTTAGCAAAGTAGAAATGTATTACTTTGAAATATTTAGGCTTTGTTTAAGATGAACACATTAAGAGTTAAATTGCTGAAAGCCATTTGTTACACTAAATGTTAATAAAATGAGAATTTATGGTAGCAATTTTTGCAAAATTCAGTTCACAAAATAATCTTTCAGGTTTGCAAGACGTAACCTAAACATGGCATAATTATACAGAGTTTTAAACGTATACTCCCCTGTTAAAGAGCATTACTTTAATGTGAAATAAAATTAAAAACGCACCTGGTAGCAGTACGAAATTACTTTTCCAAAGCAGAAAGTATTTGCAGCATTTCAAGAGCTGCGTGTAGCGGCTAGGCTCGATGCAGATTGGATATTTTTAAAATGGCCGTTAAGACGTTGAATAAAGTCAGGCTTCGAGAAGGTTCCAAGCAGCTGATGGAATATCGCGATAAGCAACTCAAGTAGATAACGAGGTAAGGCAACAGTACCGCCTGGAGTAAAGATAAGGTTTGTCGTTGTGTCGCTAGATGGCGGGAGCTGCCAGTTTCGGAAAGATGGTGAGAACTTGTGAAATGTTTGGGAAAAAGTTTCAGTTAATCAACTGTCTTAAACTTTTTTGAAAGTAACACCGAAACTGTGAATTTTATAGAAAACTAGCTGGCCCGCACGGCGATACCCATGGTGGTTGGTATTGTCAGTCTTTTTAACGTAATTTTATTCTTTTGAAGTGTTCAGTCAGTCAGTGGTATTTGGCTTTTATATATATAGATCTTAAATAATAAAAGCACTATTGTCATAATAATAAAAGATCTGAAATTATGATTTTAGTAACTTTGATCCCCAACCAAACCCCTCCTAAAATTTTGAAATTTTTCATACCCTTTCTTAGCGAGCGCCTATGGTCCTAGAGGAAGCTACATACCAAATGTCATTCCAATCCATTCGGTAGTTTTGAAGAAATCGTGATTTAATAACTTTGATCCCCCAAATCCCCCCAAAATTTCGATTTTTTTCAAATCTGTTCTTATTAAGCACTTATGGCCCTAGAGGAAGCTACATACTACCAAATTTCATTCCAATCCGTTCGGTAGTTTTGGAGAAATCGTGATGAGTGAGTAAGTGAGTGAGTGGTATTTCGCTTTTATATATATAGATTAGACAAATGAAACGTTCGGAAAGGATAAACTTGAGTGTGGCAGCTACGACCGAAGTACTCCTCCACGTCAGAACGCTTTAACAGCTGATCGACATCGCATATTAACGATGAAATTCAATGCTATTTCAATTTGTAATATTAAGTGGTCCCTGAGTTTGTAAAGTTTAAGAACCACTATAACAAGGGTTTGCGTATATAGCATACATCCCTGATTTGTCTAGAAGACAAATAATTATTTTTATTAGTCCTAATATTAAACAATATAATAAGCTTAAGTAGCACTTATACCAAGAGGTTTTTATTTGGCGATAAATGTAAATATTATTACATTTATGGGATTCTATCAGTTCCTTGTAGCTAATGACTAAAAAACAAGTCTTTAAATTATAAATTAACTTTATGTACTTACTTGATAAGGGTGTTTTTTAATATTGGTGGGTCTTCCGCCGATAATTCTATATTTCCTGGGTTCTTGAACAGCGCCTGCAGCGTATACTGTCCAACATGCCACTTAAACAACATAATAATACATTTGTTTTCCCATAAATGGTCATTCATCTACACTGATATACACAAAAAACATTTAAAAAATAAGTAAATACATATGAAACAAGAAGTGCGACCCATGAGGTCAAAAGAACAATCTCCCAGAATGTACTATTAACCTATATTGAAGATAATAATAATATTTTGGATAAGAAGTTCAGAAGAAATCGGAAAAAAAATTTAAATTGATCAGGCATTCCTAAATTATTTCATAATTTGAAATAATACAGTACTACACTGAACAAAATTTACATAAATATTTATAATTCACATATTCTGGCTCTTTAAATACGGTAATACACAATTACAAAGGTTAAAAGTGGGCCTAGGCTATTATAAAGTATATTTTATCATACTGCATTATAAACTGATGTTTTAATGCACGGATTAGGTCCGTGAAGCGTCTCTTTATTGTAGTCACTCACTACTTGCTCAAAAGTCAGCTGATTAAATAATTTTTTATGGTTCTTGAATCTGAAAGCAGTTTGTTGTACGTAAACAATGCATTGCGGTACTTTAAAGTTACAACTCAAACGGTTCAGCTGTTTCCCAACAGATAGCACTGTCGCGGGTTGATTAAATCGCGTTTAAAATCTGTAGGAAAATGTATATTGTAGTTTAATTAAGTGTTCGTGTGCTAGTGCAGAGTGGTACAACATTATCGGGCATAACCTGTACGCAATACTGCTTTTGTTGGTTGCTACGGTAATACATTTAAATGTTTTCGACAAACGTGTTTCGGTTCAGTATAGGCTTAACCTAAAATTATGTTGTTTTTAATCCAAATCAGCTGTTGCATTTGTAATATGTAATAACAGATGTTTGAATTGGTTCGTTAATCTAACCTAAAGAAACTGTTGGTTTTGAAGAATAAAAGCTCAGTCGCTCGAAACATGATAACACAATTTTAGGTTAGGCCTATGCAGAACCGAAACAAGTTTCTTTAATTCATTTACACTCATATCAGCCAACTTAACAAATTTAGAATCATGTAAATATTCTTAACAGGCAGCAGGTTTTTAGGTTAGGCTAACACAAACTACGCGGAAGGTTTTCCATATCGTAAGTCAAACCCAAGGCGTATTAAAGAAGGTGTGTGCATGCGCAGCTTCTCCCTTCACTCCAGCCTACCCGTGACGTAGAGTGCTACAGTCGGAGCTCCAGTCTAGACTCCTTCCCCATATTTACCGCCGAAACCTGTACGACCTTCAAGCTTTTTTAACGTCATATTATGTTATTAATTATAGGCAACATAGGGTATTATGGTAATAAAATTTCTTATAATTAATAACCATTAATTATAATGCCTTTTTGTGCCGTGTTTGGCTGCGGTAACTCAAACAAAAAAGACAGCTTTTTACGAGTAAGGTTCAATCGATTCCCAAGAAATGTTGATCTACGAAATAAAAAGCTACACTATCCCTGATTAACATAGGCTATAATTTATTCTAATAAAAACATTTTGTATTTCAATATTTGCAAATTTAGTCGGAAAAAACCTAGCATAATGAACCAACACATGTATTTACATTCATTACCACAGCGACCAATTGAATAAAATTACTGTTTGCTCCAATATTTCCATTAACAGCTGATTTCATACTTTGAAGCAATTATTTGTATTTTTAACTTTTAGGTTAGGTTTTTGTTAAAGTGTAGACCTGAGTCTTGCTGGTTCTTTTAACCTTTATTACTGCTGTTATAAAATATTCGAAAAATTTTATTTCAACTTTTAACATTATTTACCATCTTAGCTTTGGGGTTATTATGAATCCTAAACAATTATTATAAAGAAAACATAAAATTATTAGGCCTATGTGTTAGAAAGTTCAAACGAGGTTGGCGTGCGGAGCACGCAGGGGTTTCCCCTATGTTTGTATACTTTGGATTTATAACTAAAAAATTGTGTAGTATTTTTCTAAAACCCTTACTTTTGAAACTTTGGTTTACCAATCTGGTTTTTTTTCCTTTTGAAACGCAAAAATAGTTAGAGAAATTTGTTTAAATATTTTGATAACATGGCAATGTTCTCCATACTTTCCTGAAAAATAAAATGTATAATAGTGTACACTTTACTTGAATAGGACACATTCTATCTAAATGATAATGACAAGTGTACAAGCAGTAAAAAAGTGCCTGACGCTTAGACGGTTAAAACATATATTTTTAGAGTATTAAAATTGTTTTATGTTCGAAATGGACAGAATTTAAGCCGTAACTGAAATGCTGTTGTATGTTATTAAATAATTTTAAACAGTAACAAAAATAAAATATTGGTGATACAAATTATTTTATTTATTTGATGTATAACTCTTTTTAAAAAAATATACAGCCCTAAAATATGCTAGGATACAATTACAATTTAAAAAAATAATTACAAAATTATTTTAGTACAGTAAAAAAATAAATATTTGTTAGTAGTCAAATTTACGATACATAAGTAATCCCGTGACAAAATTTTGACATAAGTAATCTAGGGTTAATAGTGAAATAAAACTCAATGTTGTATTCACACTCGACTTTGTATTTATCACCTAGACTACTATTTTTTAAAATTATTTCATTGATAATTAGTTTATATTAATTTTTATTTATTATTTATCCTTGCGTAGACTAACTAAACAATCACAATTTTAGATGATTTCAATTTTTGAAAAGTAAATTTAGTAGCCTACTTAGTAATAGTAGGCCTAGTATACATAACAAAACCAACAAACTTTAAAAATCACCATCTTATTGATGGTAAAAGGTTTTACCTTATAGAGCTACTTAAATTTGTCAACTCTTTAAAAATTTATATTTATTCATTAAACAAAATTTACCTGTTCACAACAATTTGAATAATAAATAACGAAGAGAAATGAGAACTAATAACAAATTAGATTAGCGTACATTCATCACCACAAGAAGCGAGTAACTATGGTTCTGATTAGCCTACAATCTTATTATGTAGGATAGCTATAACTTTCATAAAAAAATTTATGTCAGTATTTACTGCATTTTATTCTCTACATTTCTATGTCTTTGAATGCCTCCCGAAAGTAAAAGTAAAAAGCTTCCTCACTTAGGGTAGTTTTTATGTCATTCAAACCCGTATATTAGATTTAGGCTTGTTTCAAAAATAACCGCCTAAGAATATTTGACCACAGACATAGATCATTTTAATGCTCACTTTATTACCTTTCCATCGATACCAAAAACATAATTTGTAGACAACCATAAAGTATTTAATTCGCAGTTTGAGCAAAAGCTTACAATTGCGCTCGGAACTACTGGTTCAGTGTGTAGCACGTGACGTAGCTGCGCGGGCCGGACGAGTTCACGCTCCTCGATGCACACACCTTCTTTAATACGCCTTGAGTCAAACCGCTATCACTATTTAAATTACGTCAAATTCATTCTTTGTAATACTACTTTACCATATCACATATTGGTCGTATTTTATTTCTTGAAAATTTTCTCTCTTCTGTATAAATTTAAAAATTTCTGTCCTAATCATATACTTATTTCTATAAGGGTTTTTTTCTGTTACGTCCCTTTTTCGCCGGTCCAACTTAACCGATTTTTACGATTGAGGTGTCATTTTAAATCTTATGATCTAGCGCACCTGAGAATGGTAATTAAAAAAATCATTTCGTTTAGGGCTCCACCCCCAAGCCTTTGATTTATTTCTAGAGGGCGCTTTCAAAGGTCCAGTGCTTACCAACTTGCATTATTACGGTTTTTAACGTGATGTAATTTAACAGCTGATATTTCTTTGAATTGTAGGTGAGTTTCTAACAAACAGAAAAAGATTTTAAAATGCGCAATTTGCGCGCAGGACCCCTAGTCAATCCTAATTCCCGTTAAAATATCAGAGTACACAATAATTTGTTTTCGTTTACTTCACCGGAGAAGCCGAGTATGTTGGTAAGCGAAGCGTGTAGAGAGTGAGCCCTTCTAGTACAGCTTATAGAATAATGCGCTGAAAATAGCGTGTTTCTAAACAAAAAGAAAATATGTTAACATTAAGTCGCTATTGACGTAAACCATGCTTATCCATTTGTGTTATAAGAGACTTTTGTCTAAGCAATTTCAATCGTGTTTAATCCTTTTACTTTCTCACTATACTGTAGTAGGCCTATTATAGAGAAAGTACAATGATCGCAAAAAAAAAAAATGTTGAGATGTTTGTGGAAATATCCGTTGTGGTACACCTGAGTCCAAAAAAGTGGTTTTTACAAAATGTCTGTCTGTACGACTGCCTGTATGTCTGTCTGACGTCTGTATGCATACAAAGCTAGAGAGAAAACTATTCAACCGATTTCGAACAAATGTGCCCCAAACACATGTCAACTAGGCCTGTATAGATGCACGAAAAAAGTTATAAAAAACGGTTCTAACGATTTTGTTTAAATTTGGCTTATCTGTACCGTACCATATGCATAAAACCGCATGTTTTAAAAAATTCTCGTTTAGCTAATAATAATAATATTTATTAGTTACTCCCCTAACTTAGGAAAATTGGCGCACGAAGTATGCATTGTTTATTGAAAATACTCACAATACGCAGGTTAGCGTGCGAAGCACGCAATGCACTGTGTAATGAAAATTATCCCAATACGGGGGTTTGCGTGCGAAGCACGCAATGCATTGTGTATTGAAAATACTCCCAATACGGGGGTTGGCGTGCGAAGCACGCAATGCACTGTGTATAAAAAATACTCCTAATACGGGGGTTGGCGTGCGAAGCACGCAATGCATT